>JAXCGZ010021847.1:20000-22500 GCA_037179515.1 Halocaridina rubra | reverse complement strand
GAGAGAGAGAGAGAGAGAGAGAGAGTCATACAGCAGGTTAAGTTTTCTTCTATCCAGTCTATAAAATAGGAAAGGCCTTTGTGTAAAAGAAATTAGATAAGGGAAGAGAGAGAGAGAGAGAGAGAGAGAGAGAGAGAGAGAGAGAGAGAGAGAGAGAGAGAGAGAGAGAGAGAGAGAGAGAGAGAGAGAGAGTTCATTTTCTTCCTGAATTAAAGATCTGCGAAACGGTGAAGGATGGAGACATTAACAGCTCATATGTTCATGCCTTGAGACATATTTAAGAGAGGGGCGAGCTTTCTAGGGTAGGAGGGAAAAGGCGGCATAACATCTTCCCCTGAGAGCTGTCATAAGCCCTCTAGCTATTCATAGAGAGAGAGAGAGAGAGAGAGAGAGAGAGAGAGAGAGAGAGAGAGAGAGAGAGAGAGAGAGAGAGAGAGAGAGAGAGAGGAGAGAGAGAGAGAGAGAGAGAGAGAGAGAGAGAGAGGAAATGGGGAAGTTAATTAATTAAAGTTATGCAAGGGTAAAAAAAACATATTGCAGGCTCCTTAGGCAAACATATCCATCCTATATCTTTAAGAAAAAAATATAAATATCTTACCACTACAGCCTCTCCTGAGTATAAATGGAAATTCCATTACCTAAAATAAAGAAAAACTTATTACTAGGTTCCCTACACAAATGCAACCATCCCGTAGCTTAAAAAAATTACCAAAAGACTTTCTGAGCTAAAATGCCCATCTTGTAGCTTACTAGATACTTATCACAAAGCTCCATTAGGAAAACAGCCAATCCCATATTTTAGTAAAAAAAAATTATCAATAGGATCTCTCGGCAAAAATGCCCATTCCAATTATATAGAAAGCTCTCCTCAAAGTTCACTACGCATAAATGCCCATCCCATACCTGCTATATGAAAGCTCATCATAAAACCCCTAAGGCAATATTTTCCATCCCATAGGTATACAAAAATATTAAAATGTTATTTATAGTACTCTCTGAAAAAAAAATCCTGTAGCTTTGAAAAAATGACAGTATCTTAGCTCATAAAAATATAGCTTACCACAGACATCCCTAGGCAAAATTTCCCTAGATGAAATCACTAAGCTTAGATAAAAGACTTACCACAAGTCACTGGACAAAAATATTCATTCCTTAGCTATAGACAAAAATCTTATCATAAAGCTCCCAAGGACACAAATACCTTTCAAGTCAATTGATAAAATAGCTTTCTATTAGGCCTCCTAGGTAATAACGTCATCCCATAGCTAAGGAATAAAAATCTTTACCACAAGGGTCCCTTAGTATATATGCCCATAGCAATTAAAAAAAATGCTTGCTACAAAACTCCCTTGCTAAAAACGCCAATCCCATGTCTAAGAAAAAAAATGGCTGATTACTAGTTTCGCAGGGCAAATTTGTTAATCCTATAGCTTAGAAGAGCATACCAAAGTGCTCTATCTACAAATGCCAATACCTTTCCTTAGAAAAAGCTTACCACATAGTTCCTAAGGGAAAATGACTCTTCCCGTTTCTTAAAAAGAATAAGCTTTTTGAGCAAATATTTCGTATCATAAAACTAGGCCTAAAATAGGAATATCTTGGTAAAAATGCCCAGTCCATAAGTTAAATAAATTTTAAAACAAAAAGCTTCCCAAAGGTCCCTGGACAAAGTATGCCTATAAAGCTCCCAGGCCAAAAAATATCTATCTTTTAACTTAAATAAAACCCTTCCAAAAGATTTCTTGAGCAAAAATACCCATCACAAACATTTTTTGCCTGGTGAATACAAAGTTCACCTAGCAAAAATAACTATCTCATTGCTCAAGGAATTTGAGCTCACCGTAAAACTCCCTGTGAAAAATATCCATTCATTAACTAAAAACATGGAGTCAAAAAGGTTTACTTAAGACTCTCTTGGTAAACGTATATATAGCAAAAATATGAAGGAGCATCAATAGGTTTAATGGCTTTGCCATAGATAAAATTGCTTTGAAATATAATAATAAAAAAAAGAGAATACTAGAAAATATTCTAGATCTCAAAGGTTATATTGGCAAAAAGTTAATTACAAATAGAGTTAAGAATTCTTCATACAAAACGAAGGCAACTCCACTCAGTATAACTGAAGGGTATTCGATAGGCATAATGGGGGTCGCTATAACTTCAAATTAAATAACATTTCTTTGGAATCATTCATTCAAAAAATACTCTGAAAAACTTTTATCACAATGTCAGCATAGTAAAACTTATCTTACGAACTTACTTAAATTTATCTATGATAAACGAAGGTGAATCCCAAATATACACGAATGGGCATCGATGGGGTTAGTGGGCATCACTATAAATTATATTGATCATTAATTATTATCTGCCATGAGGTGGCCAAATAGTATTAACTTTAAAAAGGGCGACATCGAGGGGGGCCCGGCGAGGACTGCTTCTGGCCCTTACCGAGCAAATAGCCTCTATGGACAATTAATACATTAAGTTTCATGATGTA
>JAXCGZ010021847.1:7500-15000 GCA_037179515.1 Halocaridina rubra | reverse complement strand
AGAAGAAAGAGTAGACTGATTACGGGTAACAGATGAAGGTTGTGAAGAAATGGCAGAGGAAAAGTGAAGGGTAGAATCATCAGCAAAGGCATGAAGAAGGGAGAAAGATGGAGATTGTAGAAGATCATTGATAAAGAGAAGGAACAGAGTAGGTGGAAGAACAGAGCCCTGTGGAAGACCACTGGCAACACAGAAAGGGCTAGATGTCACGCCATCAACAACTACAGATATAAAACGGTCAGTAAGAAAACTGGAAATCAGAGAACAGAAAGAAGGGGTAAAGCTATAGGCAGGGAGTTTGGTCAACAGACCTTGTGCCAGACTCTGTCACAAGCCTTAGAAATATCAAGGGCGACGACAGAGGATTCCCCATAGTTCCTCAGAGAAGATGACCATACATGAGTAAGATTGGACAGGAGATCACCAGTGGATCTTACTTTACGGAAGCCATACTGGTGATCAGAGATAAATGAGTAATATTCGTGTTTCAAGAAGTGAGCATTAAGTATAGTTTTGAAAACTTTAGCAATAGAGAAGGTTAGGGCAATAGGTCGAAAGTTTGAAGAAATAGATCAGTCACCCTTCTTAGGAACAGGTTGAACTAGAGCATGCTTCCAAGATGAAGGATAGATACTGGTTGACAGAATGAGGCGAAAATGATGGCAAAGCACCGGAGCCAGTTCATCTGCAAACCCCTTAAATAACCTTGCAGAGATACCATCGGGACCAGATGCCTTCTTCGTCTTTAGCGAGCCAAGAACCTTATGAACTTTGCGTGAAGAAAGGATAAGGGAGGGCATAGGGTTAGAGAGGGGTAAAGATTGAGGAACAGATGCGCTGGAATCGTTTATAGAAGAGTTGGCAGAAAAATGAGAAACAAAGAGAGTGGTTTTGTCAGTGGGAGAGCAAGCTATAGAATCATCAGAAAGAATGAGAGGGGGAATGCTTGAGTTACAGAAGTTATTGGAGATGTTTTTGGGTTAGGACCAGAAGCATTTGTCAGTGGGAGACGAGTTAAGGCCATCAACTTTCCTTCTTATAAAGAAAGCCTTAGACCTTTGAATCTGAGCATTACTTAAAATTATTAATTAAGTTAACATTAACTACTTCATCGCTTAGTGAAATCCAATCATCAACTATTCTTACACTAAAATGTACTTCTGTACATCCGGTCAAGATGTATTCCTACAAAGCTTCAAACCATGACCTCTAATTCTATAGCCAGCCACATCAAAATGTCGATTCCTATCTACTCTGTTAAAATCATTAAAGAATTTAAAAACCGTCAATATATCCTCTCTCATTCTTCTAGCTTCATGTGATGGTAAGTCTAATTACCTAAGCCTCTCCTCATAAATGAGAATGCATATTTCTGGCACCAGTCATAGCATGCTTTTGAGATTTTTTCTGCTTATTTATGTGCTTTATCAAACACGGATTCCAAAAAGATGCTGCATATTGAAGCTTTGGCCTCACATAGGTTACATAAAAATGTTTTAATATTTTCCTGTCCATGTGTCTGAAGGCTGCCCTTACACATGCTAAGAATGCATATGCAGCCCTTATATGCATTTCTGGAGACAAATATGCCAATATGTTTACTCTCAGAACTCTCTTTTTTGTCTTTTGAAGTTCTGCTCCTACTATCGAGTACCCAAACTTGGGCCTTCTTGCATTTGAACCATTTTCCATCACCTTACATTCTGAAGTATTGAATTTCATTAGCTACGTTTTATGACCACTAATGCAGACTATGTAGATCTACCATTGATCTTGTCTTTTATTTTCTTCGCACTCTTTGCCTCATCTGTAAACATATTCAAAATTGAATTTGCAGACTCCACTAGGTCATTTACATATATAAGGAACAAAAGTAGCCCTAGAATTTAAGCCTTTGGAACACTACTACTAATATTTCTTCAGTCAGACACTGAGTGTCTTACTCTAACCCTCTGTTCCCTTCCTTCTAAGTAAACTTTTATCCATTCCAAGATATGCCTAGCTATTCTCGCACTTACTTGCAACTTCTTGATAAGTCTTCCATGTGTGACCATCTGCCTTCATTAATTTTAAAACTTGTTCTTTGAAAATTCATATTTCTCTGATAATTCTGTGGAAAAGTTTGTGATTTTCTTTAGCAATCTTGATAATATTTCTCTTATAATTACTCTTTGCCTTTCTTCCTTTATTAGATAATAATTTCTTGCTTGTTTATAGATCTTCCAGGCAAAGTAGGTTGACCATGGCACAAGAAACCTGTTGATATACTACGAATGAAAGTATTATGAACTTAACAATGACTGGCCAAGACAACTACAGGTTAAGTCTTCCTTCAGGCACGGTTCGTCCCTTATGTCTACAGCTAGACCGAATAATCTGGTGTACTTATTACACATCTCTTACTATTCCATTACATTTGACAAGTCACAACACTCCCTATCACTGTTTTGCTTTGCTCTCTTTTTCCTCATTTTTGCTATAATTATAGTAGGTCCACAGCTCATGGCCCCTTGCACCTGGCAAAGAGGGATGCTAACAATCTACTGGCGTGAAGGTAGACACGCTTGGTGGTAGGAATGGTTCTGCCCATAACCTTGCACCTCTTAATAGATCTGCTTCTTTCACTCTTCACTTTTCTAACATTTGGTGTCTGAACTCCAATCTTTTGTCTGTGAAATAAAACTTTGGTACATTCTTCCCTTACTTTCTCTTTATCTCTGAAATCCAGCTGTCAAGCCGTGCTTCCACTGACCCATTTCAAATCTCTCACTGCAACCTGTATTCTCGTTTCCGTGCCAATTGCGGCACTAACACTCCTATTGCAATGCTCATGCAGCTAGAATATCCTGACTTTGAGGTTTTTTTTAGCTGATGATCTGTCTCTCTAATAACACTATACTTCTTTGCTTTTGCTACTGCTCTCCTACTCCAGACTTTGTGTGTTTCTTTGAATATCTGTCCTCTTACCATGCGTCCTTGCTATTCTCTCACCAACATGCTGAAGTTCTCTGTATCAAGGACTTCAGTGTACACCACAGTGAGTGGCTTATTTCTTCTCACACTAATGTTGGAGGGAGTGAGGATCTTGCTTTCTCTTTTACACATGATCTGGAGCAGATAATCAAACACCTTACTCATGAACCGGATTGCTACAATCATCAGTTAACACTCTTAGCCTATGTTTTGCTTCTAATTCTTCTAACTACTCATATTTTGTGCTTTCCCCTCTTGGTAAATCTGACCACACTGTAACCTTAATCTCTTCCATTTTCACTCCCCCCCACAAACGTGCTAAGACTCTCAAAATCATACACTGGATATAGCTTTTGTGGGCCAAACGTGTCCCAAGGTAACTGGGGATCCTCCCCAAATACAAGGAAGTAAGGGGAATCACTGATCGACTTATGATATGCAAAATTAAGAGCTTGTTTTGCTTGTTTCAGTTTCAGATTCCTTCCTTGGGGGTCAGAGGCAGCGAGTTGTCGTAATAGTGTAATGATGGAGGCATTTCTTCTCTCTACTAACCCGTTAGCTTGTGGTCTATAAGCCTGGACCGCTACATGGTCAACTTGCGGTAGATCGCATAAATCCTGGAAAACTTTGTTCATGAATTCGTGCCCGTTATCACTTACTACTTCTCGAGGAAATCCGAATACTAATGTGAAATGGTGTAGGGCAATGGCTACTGAGGCCGCTCTCTTTTTCTTCATTGTGTACGTGAAGATTTATCTTGTGCATTCATCTATAAGTACGAAAATGTACGAGCAGCTATCATATGATCTTGGCAGGGGGCCTACCAAGTTGCAATGAACTCTTTCCCATTTAGAACTACATCTCGGTCAGATTCGGGCAGGTGGGACTGTAATACGTTGCCTTTTGACACAGTTACACAAATGACATCCTTTAATATACGTTGCAACGTCCTTATACATCCTCTCCCAGTAAAACTTGGTACTCAGCAACCGATACGTTTCCTCTATTCCCATATGGCTGGCTGTGGGACTCATGTTACACAGGAAGAGGGCGTGACTGTGGAACTCCTCAGGAGGTACTGCCATATATTCTCCTTCTACGTTCATTTGCTTGTAAATTTTATAAGTATTCCTTCTCATTGCGAATGAATTGATTCGGCGTCAAATTTAAGAAGGGATTTTGCCGGCCACTCCATGCAAGAGTTTCTTCACCTCTCCCACAACTTATCCCCGTCTTGCTTCCTTACGAGCTTCTCGCGATTCCACCCACAAATTCCCCCCTCCAGCTCATTCATACTCACTCGTTCATAATCGCAACTCTCACCCTGTCTTCTCTCTTCAGCACTTCCCCAATTCACTCTTTTATTTACCTCGCGAGGGTTTCTTTCCCCATCACTCTGAAGGAGTGTGTGTGAGGAATCACGATCGGCCCCCCGCAGTTGCAGGATGGTTCGTGTCCATGGTTGTATGACATGCATTTTTCATCGAACATGTAATGGCTAGGGCAGGGACTTCCTGTACTCCTCTGCTCAGGGCGTCAGCTACTTTATTACTTTTTCCAGGTACTACCTCAAACCCCTTTATATCAAACTGCATAAGTCTTAACAGCCATCGTGAAAGTCTTTGATTATTTAGTGGATTTGCCTACACATACTGCAAAGGTAAATGATCGCTACGAATAATCACCGGATATCCGAGGAGGAAATATTTATGTTTTTTTAACACGAACACAATGGCAAGTGCCTCTCGTTCGATTGTCGCATATCGCCGCTCAGTGTCTGGAAGCGAAACTAATGGGGAAGTCCCTTCTCCCATTGTCTATCTGCGATACTACTCTGCCGATAGCGATGTCAGAGGCGTCACACGTGACATAGAATTCTTGATCGAATTTAGGATAAGCGAGTACTTGAGTAAACATTAAGGTGCTCTTTAAAGGTACAAATGCGGTCTCATGCTCAGGCCTCCAGGTGATTTGATGCGCATTTCGGAGTCTATCTAGGGAAAGGGGAAATGTCCACATATTTCTCGATAAATTTACGGTAGTACGAGCAAACTCCGAGAAAAGATCTAACATCCTTACAAGTTTTGGGTCTCACAAAATTTTCTATGGCTTTTACTTTATCATGCAACACTGCCACACCCGCGGACGACAATTTGCGGCCGAGATATTCTACTTCCGCTTTGAAAAACTGACATTTAGATAATTTCACACGAAGGTTATTCTGCCTCAAAGCTTCTAAAACCGAAATAAGGTTTCGAGCATGTTCTTCAAAGGTCTTTCTGATTATTACTAAGTAATCTAAATATACTAGCTTGGCGTTGCTGATGAGGCCCAGGATTACTGCTGTCATGAGTCTGCTGATATGACTGGGGTCGTTTTTTAACCCAAAAGGTAGACGATTGTACTCACTGAAAAGGCAGTCTTGGCTTTACTCTTCTCTTCTAAGACTACCTGGTGTTAACCCACCAGTAGGTCGAGAGTGGTAAAATACTTAGCGCCACTGATGTGACACAGTACATCTTCAGGTATAGGGAGGGGGAATTTATTGCCTTCGAAAATCAAATTTAGTTTGCAAAAATCTACGCACAGCTGAAAGTCTCCATCTTTCTTTTTCACTACTACAATGTGGCTATGCCAAGGGCTTTTAGATTATCTAATGATGCCCTTTTTCTCTAAATCAGTTAACATTCCCTCAAATTTTCTCTTGTATACAATGGGAGTGTGGTAGGGTTTTACAAAGGTGGGGGAATGATTTCCTGTGTTAATATAGAACGGCATAAGGGTGCACTCCCCAAGGGGGTCAGAATCTAAAAAAAAAACATCATGATATTTAGCGACAAGTTCAGTCATGAAAGTAGAATGCTCAGCAGCGTTCAACCCTCTCGCTAATGCTTTCAAATATGCGATACGTTCTGGGTCCTCGGTGACCCCAATGACATTAATACTGTAACACTGCCGCAATTCGTCGAATTCGGTGATTTTCGTGTTTCTAGGAATAGTTAACGGGCCCGGCAATATATTGACACACATGACTTAATTTCTGCTACCCATCAGGAATTATCAACAATTTATTAGGAAAAAATCAGCATATTCCCCAATAAATTCTGCCTACAAGACTTGTCCGCCCGGGACTACCCGCGAGGTAATAGCTTCCAAGGCACATGCAGTACCGCTCTCAATAATTTCTTCCCAATGCATTACAATATTATCATTGTTCTCTTCTTTCGACACTCATGCAGACACTGAAGCACGAGCGGAACATGAAACTACTTCCCTCTCATTTATGATTACGGTAGTTTTCCCTCGTGTATTAACAATATTTATTCCCATCTTTACCATGTCCTCGAATCCAATTATTACTTTCGCCTGTTAGTCATAGTCATAGTCATAGTCATAGAGTTTATTGCCAACTATTTAGTATACATACAAAAATAAATATGTACATTATATTCAGAGGCACTAGCCTGCTGAGCAAGAGCTCCTTGGCAGGCAGCTTAATATGCATTTCATATAATTTAAAGTATGACGGCAATAGTTAACAAAAGCTCCAAAATAGCAATCTCATCCTTATCTTGTAATAAAATAAAACAGTAGCCTGACCTTAACCTGGACATAATGAAACACCAATACTGTATTAATTATTAATCAACATCTGCTTGATTTTACCTAGTAAATAAATGCTGTTTGAGTTTCTTTTTAAATAAAGTTGTGCCAGTTATTGTTTTTAAATCTTCTGGTAATGCATTCCAACATTTTGGGCCAAAACAGAGAATAGAAAATTTGTACAAGGTTGTTCTCGGCTGTGGACATATCAAATTTACATTGTTACCTCTGGTTCCATGGTTGTGTTGAATAAATCTAAATAATTTTCTGTTATCATTAACATCACTATGTATAATAATAAGACAAATATTGCATCAAGTAATTAAATTTAAGCAAGTTTAGCTCCTTGAATAAAGAGGAAGTTGAGTCATATTTTCCACTATATGTAATAGTTCTGATCAGTCTTTTCTGAGTTACAAATACATCCCTTACAATTGACTGTCAAGTACAACCCCAGATGGACAAACAGAATATAATATGAGGTTAACACAGGGAATTTTATATGCTTTTTAAGGCTTCATTTGTTAGGTTATGGCGAATTTTATACAAAATTCCACACGTCTTGGACAGTTTTGAGCAGACAGATTGAATATGGTATTTCCAACTAAAATTTTCATCAATAATTACTCCCAAAAATTTCTTACAAGCAACTCTTTTAACTTCATACCCATTCATATTAACTTGACCAATATTGTGTACTGCAGATCTATTTTGAAATAAGATATAGTCAGTTTTGGAAACATTTAGCATTAATTTAATAACAGAGACCCAGTTGTTAAATTTTTCTAGTTCACTATTTAAAACAGAATGCAGGTGGTCAAGGTTATTATCATGCAAGAGAAGGTTGATGTCATCTGCATAAAGAATATATTTGAATTTATTACTGGCATTGAAAATATCATTTATATAAACTAAAAATAACAA
>JAXCGZ010021847.1:0-2500 GCA_037179515.1 Halocaridina rubra | reverse complement strand
AATGCCACTATGTTCATATTACAGATTCCCCAACCTCACTCGTGGCTTCATTTTAGCATTTAATTCAATTCCCAATCTCATTCGGGCCATGAAATTATCAAATAAGCACATTACATATGTGAAAACATGAATCATTTTTTACCAAGACCGGGACTCGAACCTAGGACTTATGATTACTAAGTCAAGGCGCTACCACTACACCACAGAAGGTTAAAAGGAACCCAACCTTATAGCTTATATCTGCTATACTTAGGAATGAACGCATTCTAACTGAATGCCACTATGTTCATATTACAGATTCCCCAACCTCACTCGTGGCTTCATTTTAGCATTTAATTCAATTCCCAATCTCATTCGGGCCATGAAATTATCAAATAAGCACAATACATATGTGAAAACATGAATCATTTTTTACCAAGACCGGGACTCGAACCTAGGACTTATGATTACTAAGTCAAGGCGCTACCACTACACCACAGAAGGTTAAAAGGAACCCAACCTTATAGCTTATATCTGCTATACTTAGGAATGAACGCATTCTAACTGAATGCCACTATGTTCATATTACAGATTCCCCAACCTCACTCGTGGTTTCATTTTAGCATTTAATTCAATTCCCAATCTCATTCGGGCCATGAAATTATCAAATAAGCACATTACATATGTGAAAACATGAATCATTTTTTACCCCGGCCGGGACTCGAATCTAGGACTTATGATTACTAAGTATAGCAGATATAAGCTATAAGGTTGGGTTCCTTTTAACCTTCTGTGGTGTAGTGGTAGCGCCTTGACTTAGTAATCATAAGTCCTAGGTTCGAGTCCCGGTCTTGGTAAAAAATGATTCATGTTTTCACATATGTAATGTGCTTATTTGATAATTTCATGGCCCGAATGAGATTGGGAATTGAATTAAATGCTAAAATGAAGCCACGAGTGAGGTTGGGGAATCTGTAATATGAACATAGTGGCATTCAGTTAGAATGCGTTCATTCCTAAGTATAGCAGATATAAGCTATAAGGTTGGGTTCCTTTTAACCTTCTGTGGTGTAGTGGTAGCGCCTTGACTTAGTAATCATAAGTCCTAGGTTCGAGTCCCGGTCGGGGTAAAAAAAAAAAAAAAAAAATGATTCATGTTTTCACATATGTAATGTGCTTATTTGATAATTTCATGGCCCGAATGAGATTGGGAATTGAATTAAATGCTAAAATGAAGCCACGAGTGAGGTTGGGGAATCTGTAATATGAACATGGTGGCATTCAGTTAGAATGCGTTCATTCCTAAGTATAGCAGATATAAGCTATAAGGTTGGGTTCCTTTTAACCTTCTGTGGTGTAGTGGTAGCGCCTTGACTTAGTAATCATAAGTCCTAGGTTCGAGTCCCGGTCTTGGTAAAAAATGATTCATGTTTTCACATATGTAATGTGCTTATTTGATAATTTCATGGCCCGAATGAGATTGGGAATTGAATTAAATGCTAAAATGAAGCCACGAGTGAGGTTGGGGAATCTGTAATATGAACATAGTGGCATTCAGTTAGAATGCGTTCATTCCTAAGTATAGCAGATATAAGCTATAAGGTTGGGTTCCTTTTAACCTTCTGTGGTGTAGTGGTAGCGCCTTGACTTAGTAATCATAAGTCCTAGGTTCGAGTCCCGGTCGGGGTAAAAAATGATTCATGTTTTCACATATGTAATGTGCTTATTTGATAATTTCATGGCCCGAATGAGATTGGGAATTGAATTAAATGCTAAAATGAAGCCACGAGTGAGGTTGGGGAATCTGTAATATGAACATAGTGGCATTCAGTTAGAATGCGTTCATTCCTAAGTATAGCAGATATAAGCTATAAGGTTGGGTTCCTTTTAACCTTCTGTGGTGTAGTGGTAGCGCCTTGACTTAGTAATCATAAGTCCTAGGTTCGAGTCCCGGTCTTGGTAAAAAATGATTCATGTTTTCACATATGTAATGTGCTTATTTGATAATTTCATGGCCCGAATGAGATTGGGAATTGAATTAAATGCTAAAATGAAGCCACGAGTGAGGTTGGGGAATCTGTAATATGAACATAGTGGCATTCAGTTAGAATGCGTTCATTCCTAAGTATAGCAGATATAAGCTATAAGGTTGGGTTCCTTTTAACCTTCTGTGGTGTAGTGGTAGCGCCTTGACTTAGTAATCATAAGTACTAGGTTCGAGTCCCGGTCTTGGTAAAAAATGATTCATGTTTTCACATATGTAATGTGCTTATTTGATAATTTCATGGCCCGAATGAGATTGGGAATTGAATTAAATGCTAAAATGAAGCCACGAGTGAGGTTGGGGAATCTGTAATATGAACATAGTGGCATTCAGTTAGAATGCGTTCATTCCTAAGTATAGCAGATATAAGCTATAAGGTTGGGTTCCTTTTAACCTTCTGTGGTGTAGTGGTAGCGCCTTGACTTAGTAATCATAAGTCCTAGGTTCAAGTCCCGGTCGGGGTAAAAAATGATTCAT
>JAXCGZ010021846.1:12500-27607 GCA_037179515.1 Halocaridina rubra | reverse complement strand
CTGATCTTCTGTCATTATCTTCTTTATCTCCCCTTTGTCTGGAAGTATTCCGTAACGAAAATTTTTCTTCTCTTCTTCATTTCTTTCATCATTTAACCTTCTTGCCTCTTGCAACAAGTTTTTGATCTTTCCCATCTCTTCCTGTGTTCTGTATCGTCTAATGAACACTTCTTTGCATTCTTGAAGGTCTTTTAGACTTTTTTTTCTCAACAATATTTCCCTACATGTCTCCCCTCTCTCAAAGGTTACTTTTGTTGGTCTCGGCTTTCCTTCCCTCGAATATTTACCTAGTTGGTGTATGTTTACAATATCCTCAGGACCACATACTACTCCAAGCTTTCTTATCAGGTCTACAACGTTAGCTTTATTTTCTTCAAGTCTCCCCTGCCATGTTGGCTCCTGGGATTCACTTATGCCTGAGATTACCACTGTCTTCTCCTTATCAAGTGCCTGTCTGATGAGTGGGTTTGCCCTTTCCATCACAACGTCTTTCATTTTTTCGATTACTGTCTCTTTATAGTCAACTGTTTGTATGTTTTCCAGTGCCACCACCTTTACAGCCTCTTTTACTGCCACATTCCCCTTTAGTGCATCAGCAAAGGACGTTTTCATGGCATCATTTTCCATATTCAGCTCCTGGAACTCTTTTCTGAACTGTTCAATGTTTTCCTTAATCTGAACATTCCAAGCAGCAATCTCGTCTCTCTCAGAAGATAGCAGTGAGCTAACATCTAATTCCTTTAGGTTGTCATTTAGCTGTTTGTTTTTATCTTCTTGTTTAGAAATTCTAGATTCTAGTTGACTCTTTTCCCCTTCCAGCTTCTTTATTCTTTTTTCTAGTTCCTTTCTCTCCTGCCCTTGTGCTTTATTTGCTTCCTCCAAAGATCTTATTTGTTCTCTGAGTGTTTCATTCTCTTTCATTTCTCCATCCATATTCCGAATTTTATCATCAAGGTTTGTAACCATTTCCTCTAACTTCTTGATTCTCTGTTTAAGTCCTCTGATGACTACCCCTTCTCCCGACCCATGGGTGGGAGAGGTTTGGGACAGAGATGGCTTCATTTTTATGTTCTCCCTCTCACAGAATATAGAAAGAAGACGAGAAAGAGGAAAAAAAAAAGAAAAGAGAAAAACTTCTAATTTACCTTCACACAGAATTTTTATATCTCCATATAAGTGCTATTTAGTGACTCAGTTTGTCTCCTTTCTGGTAACACACATCTTAACTTAAAAACTTGACCATGGTAATTTAAGTATAAAAAGAAAAAGAAAAACAAAAGTCAGACCTGAAGGAAAAATTCGAATTTGTGTTCGAGGTGGCACCCACCTGTTTCTGTTATATATTCTTCCTAACTGATAAACTGACTTGCTAACCAAGATATGTTATCACTGGATTTAGACTTTACATTTAACTCAATATATATATACAAAATAACAAAATAGCAAACGAGAAAGCTAAAAGAAAAGCAAAAAAAATGTGTGTGTCTGTGTGTGTGTGTGTGTATGTGTGTGTGTATGTGTTTATTTGCAATGAAACTTTGATGCTAATAATACCCTTTTATCCATGGAAAACATTTTGACCTGGACCCTGTCTAGCTGGTCACTTTAACGAGCAAGCAATGTATGAATAACGCTACTACAGTAGATAAAAGTTTGGTATTATTGCGAGCCAATACTTACCATCCCTTTTTCCCTTCCTTATAATAATGCCAAATATCATCCCTCAGAAAATGCTATGTCAAAACGCTCTAATCATCTTATTTGTCCTTGACGATTGGGGTTATTTATCGTCACGATGTTTTTTTGGGGTGATTAACACGAACTTTGCAAGGTATTTTCCGGGGGTTATTAATTTTACAAAAATTGTGAATAAAATGCATCTTCGCAGGATCCACTTATCTTGGAAGATAATGCTATTTATCTTAATAAAGATTATAATTAGGGAGAGAAAACCATTAGGTGTAATAAAGCCATAAAAATGAGGGATGAGGCTTCAAAAACGCTCTCCATCCTTTTTTTAAACGAAGTGGGTGTTAAATATAGTCATTAAACTTCATAAATAATGTTATTTAGTAGAATATGGTGGAAAGTGGAAGCAAGTAGTAGGTTGGCCCATGGTATCAGCCGCCCGTTTTGAGACTACGGCTTAAGGGTATTTTGGACTTAATTAGGGCTGTCCAGGACATTTCGATGTTAAGTCTTCCTTCAGTTACGGTTCTTTTTCTATGCCTACATCAACACCGAATATTCTCGGATTTTCGTTGCACATCTTTTATTATCCCTTCACCTCTGACAAGTCACAACAGCCCCCATCTCTATTTTTCTTTACTTTATGTTTATTTTTTTCGTGCCCAGGCCCGATGAGGGCAGATTTTTTTTTTTTTTTGAGGGGGACGGTCCTGGTGTCTCATTCATATAAAATGTATATGGATATGAAGAATATAAGAGTGAATAAAAGGGAATACAAACTACTCCTACTAAGAAATGTTTGATGTTACTATGCAAAGAATGCAATCAAAATATTATCATAATCTATATTCATACATACCACACACACACACACACACGTACACTAATAATAATAATAATAATAATCATAATAATAATAATAATAAAAATAATAATAATAATAGTAATAATAATAATAATAATAATAATAATAATAATAATAGTAATAATAATAATAATAATAATAATAATAATAATAATAATAATAATAATAATAATAATAATAATAATAATAATAATAATAATAATAATAATAATAATAATAATGATAATAATGCAACATCTAATAATAATAATGATAATAATGCAACATCTAATAATAAGTAATTCCCATGCCTTGTGCAAAAACACTTATAATGATTAAATTATCTGTGGCGGAGAGCATTATCATGATTAAAAATGATTGGCATTTTAATTACAAACTCATCCATTATGATTATTGGCCTCACATGGCCAGTGCTTATCTATAAAGGCAAATTCTTGAGTTCAGGGAAACAACCCAGTTGATAGTTTGTTTGATGAAGTCTCTGTGGTTGATGAGAGGAACGATCTCCAATAATTACCTCGCTAATGAGAGTGATTGCCTCGAATAACCATCATCAAATGCGAGACTTGATTTGATGATAATTACCATAAAAAATAATAGAATAATTACACTTGGTTCATGTCTACCATACCCTGCAAAGGAGTGGCCGAACTAGGCCACAATCCAGTTCTTCTTCGTATCATTCAGTGCTAACCCATCAATCTTTCTTCTCAAAAACATGAAACTATTCTCCGCTCTATTGCTGTCATTCGTTTCACTACCACGCACATTTTGTAGTTACTTGCTAGAGCCCCTTTTTATGACAGAATTACCTAACCATAAATATTTGCAAATCTCTGATCTAATAGCCAAAATTCAGAATTCATACTGGATTTCCCCTTAGGAAGATTCGATACACAGCTTGAGAATACAACTCTATTGGGCATAAGAGGTGTATGATTAGATGTCAACACCAATCGTACTAATATCCGTGGAAGAGCAGAAAGAAATAGTAAGGAGCACTATTAACAAATTCGAATCCCATTAAACAACTCAGACGAGAGCTTAAGTTCCTTCCACAAATCGAAATAAATAAAAATAATTTCTTTATTAATTTATATTCTAGCCAACTCATTTTTAGTGTGTGTGTGTGTGTGTGTGTGTGTGTGTGTGTGTGTGTGTGTGTGTGTGTGTGTGTGTGTGTGTGTGTGTGTGTGATTACCTAATTGTGATTACCTAATTGTGTTTACGGGAAAGAGCCCAAAGCTCGTATCTTCCCGTCTCCTGATCGCTTCCATTTTATACTTAGTGATACTTATCATACCTGTCCTTAAAACTATGGATTGAGATAGCATTAACTACCTCCTCGCTTAGCGAATTCCAATTATCAACTACTCTTACACTGAAAAAGTATTTTCTTACATCCTGCAAAGAAGTTTTCTTACGAAGCTTCAAACTATGACCTCTAGTTCTAGAGCCAGCCATATCAAAATATCGATCCCTATCCACTCTATCATAACCATGAAGGAATTTAAAGACTGTCACCATATCCCCCCTCACTCTTCTAGCTTCGAGTGATGGTAAGTCTAATTCCCTCAGCCTCTCATCATAACTGAGATTGCGTATTTCTGGCACCAGTTTCGTGGCATGTCTTTGAACTTTTTCAAGCTTAGCTATGTGCTTTTTCAAGTGCGGATTCCAAAAGGGGGCTGCATATTCGAGTTTTGGCCTCACATAGGTTACATAAATATTTCTGAACATTTCCTTGTCCATGTGAATGAAGGCTACCCTTACATTTGATAAGAATGCATATGCTGCCCTTACTATGCCATTTATATGTATTTCTGGAGACAAATCTGCCAGTATGTTTACTACTAGATCTCTCTCATTTTCTGTCTCTTGAAGTTGTACTCCAGCCACCGAGTAGTCAAGCTTGGGCCTTCTTGCACTTGTACCCATTCTCATAACCTTACATTTTGAAGTATTGAATTTCATTAGCCACTTTTCTGACCACTCATGCAGATTATTTAGATCCTCCTGAAGTTCTCTACCATTGTTCTCGTTTTTTACTTTCTTCACAATCTTTGCATCATCTGCAAACATATTCATGAATGAATTTACAGACTCTGGTAGGTCATTTACATATACAAGGAACAAAAGTGGCCCTAAAACTGAACCCTGTGGAACTCCACTACTAACTCTTCTCCATTCAGACACTGAGTGTCTTACTCTAACCCTCTGTTCCCTTCCTTCTAAGTAAGTTTTTATCCATTCCAAAACATTTCCACCTATTCTAACCATTGATTGCAGCTTCCTAATAAGTCTCCCATGTGGAACAGTGTCAAACGCTTTCTGGAAGTCTAGGAATATGCAATCTGCCCAGCCCTCTCTTTCCTGTAAGATTTGGCTTACCTCATCATAAAATTCTAATAAGTTTGTTACTGTTGATCTACCTTCTCTGAAGCCATGTTGCTTCACTGACAAAAAGTTGAAGGATTCTAAGTGAAGAAAGATATGTTTCCTTAGTAGTTTCTCCATAAGTTTGCAAACTATGCTGGTCAAGGAAACTGGTCTATAGTTCAGAGCCGTATCCCTTCTTCCCTTTTTGAAGATAGGTATCACATTTGCTTGTTTCCAGCATCTTGGAATCTCCCCTGACTCCAGTGACTTTTTAAATATGATACTTAGTGCCACTGATATGAGTTTGCGCATTTTTTAAGCACATGAGGGGATATGTCATCAGGACCTGTAGCTTTATGAACATCTAAATCCATCAGCGCTTTGCATACCTCTGTGGCTGTAATGTTGATGTTCTCTAATACCGGCCCTTGAGCTTCTATCACTGCAATCTGAGGGGGTGGGGTATTTTCTACTGTAAATACTGACTGAAACTCCTTGTTCAGTTCTTTGCAGATCTCTTCATCCGTCTCAGTGATGCTTCCATCCGCTCTCATTAGCCTTAAAACCTGTTCTTTTACCTTCAGTTTTCCTCTGATAAAGCTGTGGAAAAGCTTGGGATTTTCTTTAGCCTTCCTGGTGATGTCCCTCTCATAGTCTCTCTCTGCTTCTCTCCTTTTACTTCGGTAGTCATTTCTTGCTCTTTTGTAGGTTTGCCAGGCATTTATGTTTTTTCTCCTCCTATACCTTTTCCAGCATTTGTCTCTCCACTCCTTGGCTCTTTTACACCCATTATCGAACCATTTCTCTCTGGCATGAATTACACCTACTTTGGTGACAGGTATGCAGCAATCTACTATCTTCCCATATTTCTCACAAAAGATGTCATACATTTCTTGTACAGATTTGTTGTAAAATAAGGTTCTCCAGTCAAGAACTGCAAAAAGCTCATTCATTTTGATGTAATCTCCTTTCGAATAGTTCCTCCTCATGTCCTCAGTGCCTCTACTCTCAGGAAGAATATCTTCAATGATATACTCCATCAACAACACACAGTGGTCACTCTTTCCAATTGGTGGTTCATACTCAATTTTTTCAATATCCAACACATTATCTGTGAACACTAGATCAAGTAGTGATGGCTCATCCCCACCCCTGGCCCTTGTAGGTTCCATTACATGTTGGTGTAGGAAATTCCCTTTTACGCAATCTAGGAATCTTGCCCCGAATGAGTCCTCACCGCTGTGTGGGTCAAGATTTATCCAATCTATCTCTTTATGATTACAGTCTCCCATAATCAAAATCCTACATTTTTTTCCCGTGCCATGTTAACAACTGAGTTTATGACTTCAATAGTACCTATATGACTTTCCTCATAAACTTCAAGCCTATTTTGGTTCCTTGGTGGGTTGTATACAACAGTTATTATAATGCTCTCTGACCCAGTATTTATGCGAGCAACAAGAAATTCCTTGAACTCACTTTCTATAGCCAAGTTTATTTCTTCAACTTGAATCCTTTCACTTATGAGCAGTGCTATCCCTCCACCAGTCCTCTCAGATCTTTCAACCCTTAGTATTCTGAAGCCCTTAGGAAAAACTGTGACACTGTTTATGTCCTCACTCAACATAGTCTCTGTAATTGCTACTATATCTGCCTTACTGTTGTGAATCCTATCTTTTAATTCTACTGCCTTACCAGCTAATCCATCAGCATTTGTGTATAACAATCTTAATGAGGCCCCATCCCCTGATCTTCTGTCATTATCTTCTTTATCTCCCCTTTGTCTGGAAGAACTCTGTAACGAAACTTTTTCTTCTCTTCTTCATTTCTTTCATCATTTAACCTTCTTGCCTCTTGCAACAAGTTTTTGATCTTTCCCATCTCTTCCTGTGTTCTGTATCGTCTAATGAACACTTCTTTGCATTCTTGAAGGTCTTTTAGACTTTTTTTTCTCAACAATATTTCCCTACATGTCTCCCCTCTCTCAAAGGTTACTTTTGTTGGTCTCGGCTTTCCTTCCCTCGAATATTTACCTAGTTGGTGTATGTTTACAATATCCTCAGGACCACATACTACTCCAAGCTTTCTTATCAGGTCTACAACGTTAGCTTTATTTTCTTCAAGTCTCCCCTGCCATGTTGGCTCCTGGGATTCACTTATGCCTGAGATTACCACTGTCTTCTCCTTATCAAGTGCCTGTCTGATGAGTGGGTTTGCCCTTTCCATCACAACGTCTTTCATTTTTTCGATTACTGTCTCTTTATAGTCAACTGTTTGTATGTTTTCCAGTGCCACCACCTTTACAGCCTCTTTTACTGCCACATTCCCCTTTAGTGCATCAGCAAAGGACGTTTTCATGGCATCATTTTCCATATTCAGCTCCTGGAACTCTTTTCTGAACTGTTCAATGTTTTCCTTAATCTGAACATTCCAAGCAGCAATCTCGTCTCTCTCAGAAGATAGCAGTGAACTAACATCTAATTCCTTTAGGTTGTCATTTAGCTGTTTGTTTTTATCTTCTTGTTTAGAAATTCTAGATTCTAGTTGACTCTTTTCCCCTTCCAGCTTCTTTATTCTTTTTTCTAGTTCCTTTCTCTCCTGCCCTTGTGCTTTATTTGCTTCCTCCAAAGATCTTATTTGTTCTCTGAGTGTTTCATTCTCTTTCATTTCTCCATCCATATTCCGAATTTTATCATCAAGGTTTGTAACCATTTCCTCTAACTTCTTGATTCTCTGTTTAAGTCCTCTGATGACTACCCCTTCTCCCGACCCATGGGTGGGAGAGGTTTGGGACAGAGATGGCTTCATTTTTATGTTCTCCCTCTCACAGAATATAGAAAGAAGACGAGAAAGAGGAAAAAAAAAGAAAAGAGAAAAACTTCTAATTTACCTTCACACAGAATTTTTATATCTCCATATAAGTGCTATTTAGTGACTCAGTTTGTCTCCTTTCTGGTAACACACATCTTAACTTAAAAACTTGACCATGGTAATTTAAGTATAAAAAGAAAAAGAAAAACAAAAGTCAGACCTGAAGGAAAAATTCGAATTTGTGTTCGAGGTGGCACCCACCTGTTTCTGTTATATATTCTTCCTAACTGATAAACTGACTTGCTAACCAAGATATGTTATCACTGGATTTAGACTTTACATTTAACTCAATATATATATACAAAATAACAAAATAGCAAACGAGAAAGCTAAAAGAAAAGCAAAAAAAATGTGTGTGTCTGTGTGTGTGTGTGTGTATGTGTGTGTGTATGTGTTTATTTGCAATGAAACTTTGATGCTAATAATACCCTTTTATCCATGGAAAACATTTTGACCTGGACCCTGTCTAGCTGGTCACTTTAACGAGCAAGCAATGTATGAATAACGCTACTACAGTAGATAAAAGTTTGGTATTATTGCGAGCCAATACTTACCATCCCTTTTTCCCTTCCTTATAATAATGCCAAATATCATCCCTCAGAAAATGCTATGTCAAAACGCTCTAATCATCTTATTTGTCCTTGACGATTGGGGTTATTTATCGTCACGATGTTTTTTTGGGGTGATTAACACGAACTTTGCAAGGTATTTTCCGGGGGTTATTAATTTTACAAAAATTGTGAATAAAATGCATCTTCGCAGGATCCACTTATCTTGGAAGATAATGCTATTTATCTTAATAAAGATTATAATTAGGGAGAGAAAACCATTAGGTGTAATAAAGCCATAAAAATGAGGGATGAGGCTTCAAAAACGCTCTCCATCCTTTTTTTAAACGAAGTGGGTGTTAAATATAGTCATTAAACTTCATAAATAATGTTATTTAGTAGAATATGGTGGAAAGTGGAAGCAAGTAGTAGGTTGGCCCATGGTATCAGCCGCCCGTTTTGAGACTACGGCTTAAGGGTATTTTGGACTTAATTAGGGCTGTCCAGGACATTTCGATGTTAAGTCTTCCTTCAGTTACGGTTCTTTTTCTATGCCTACATCAACACCGAATATTCTCGGATTTTCGTTGCACATCTTTTATTATCCCTTCACCTCTGACAAGTCACAACAGCCCCCATCTCTATTTTTCTTTACTTTATGTTTATTTTTTTCGTGCCCAGGCCCGATGAGGGCAGATTTTTTTTTTTTTTTGAGGGGGACGGTCCTGGTGTCTCATTCATATAAAATGTATATGGATATGAAGAATATAAGAGTGAATAAAAGGGAATACAAACTACTCCTACTAAGAAATGTTTGATGTTACTATGCAAAGAATGCAATCAAAATATTATCATAATCTATATTCATACATACCACACACACACACACACACGTACACTAATAATAATAATAATAATAATCATAATAATAATAATAATAAAAATAATAATAATAATAGTAATAATAATAATAATAATAATAATAATAATAATAATAGTAATAATAATAATAATAATAATAATAATAATAATAATAATAATAATAATAATAATAATAATAATAATAATAATAATAATAATAATAATAATAATAATAATAATAATGATAATAATGCAACATCTAATAATAATAATGATAATAATGCAACATCTAATAATAAGTAATTCCCATGCCTTGTGCAAAAACACTTATAATGATTAAATTATCTGTGGCGGAGAGCATTATCATGATTAAAAATGATTGGCATTTTAATTACAAACTCATCCATTATGATTATTGGCCTCACATGGCCAGTGCTTATCTATAAAGGCAAATTCTTGAGTTCAGGGAAACAACCCAGTTGATAGTTTGTTTGATGAAGTCTCTGTGGTTGATGAGAGGAACGATCTCCAATAATTACCTCGCTAATGAGAGTGATTGCCTCGAATAACCATCATCAAATGCGAGACTTGATTTGATGATAATTACCATAAAAAATAATAGAATAATTACACTTGGTTCATGTCTACCATACCCTGCAAAGGAGTGGCCGAACTAGGCCACAATCCAGTTCTTCTTCGTATCATTCAGTGCTAACCCATCAATCTTTCTTCTCAAAAACATGAAACTATTCTCCGCTCTATTGCTGTCATTCGTTTCACTACCACGCACATTTTGTAGTTACTTGCTAGAGCCCCTTTTTATGACAGAATTACCTAACCATAAATATTTGCAAATCTCTGATCTAATAGCCAAAATTCAGAATTCATACTGGATTTCCCCTTAGGAAGATTCGATACACAGCTTGAGAATACAACTCTATTGGGCATAAGAGGTGTATGATTAGATGTCAACACCAATCGTACTAATATCCGTGGAAGAGCAGAAAGAAATAGTAAGGAGCACTATTAACAAATTCGAATCCCATTAAACAACTCAGACGAGAGCTTAAGTTCCTTCCACAAATCGAAATAAATAAAAATAATTTCTTTATTAATTTATATTCTAGCCAACTCATTTTTAGTGTGTGTGTGTGTGTGTGTGTGTGTGTGTGTGTGTGTGTGTGTGTGTGTGTGTGTGTGTGTGTGTGTGTGTGTGATTACCTAATTGTGATTACCTAATTGTGTTTACGGGAAAGAGCCCAAAGCTCGTATCTTCCCGTCTCCTGATCGCTTCCATTTTATACTTAGTGATACTTATCATACCTGTCCTTAAAACTATGGATTGAGATAGCATTAACTACCTCCTCGCTTAGCGAATTCCAATTATCAACTACTCTTACACTGAAAAAGTATTTTCTTACATCCTGCAAAGAACTTTTCTTACGAAGCTTCAAACTATGACCTCTAGTTCTAGAGCCAGCCATATCAAAATATCGATCCCTATCCACTCTATCATAACCATGAAGGAATTTAAAGACTGTCACCATATCCCCCCTCACTCTTCTAGCTTCGAGTGATGGTAAGTCTAATTCCCTCAGCCTCTCATCATAACTGAGATTGCGTATTTCTGGCACCAGTTTCGTGGCATGTCTTTGAACTTTTTCAAGCTTAGCTATGTGCTTTTTCAAGTGCGGATTCCAAAAGGGGGCTGCATATTCGAGTTTTGGCCTCACATAGGTTACATAAATATTTCTGAACATTTCCTTGTCCATGTGAATGAAGGCTACCCTTACATTTGATAAGAATGCATATGCTGCCCTTACTATGCCATTTATATGTATTTCTGGAGACAAATCTGCCAGTATGTTTACTACTAGATCTCTCTCATTTTCTGTCTCTTGAAGTTGTACTCCAGCCACCGAGTAGTCAAGCTTGGGCCTTCTTGCACTTGTACCCATTCTCATAACCTTACATTTTGAAGTATTGAATTTCATTAGCCACTTTTCTGACCACTCATGCAGATTATTTAGATCCTCCTGAAGTTCTCTACCATTGTTCTCGTTTTTTACTTTCTTCACAATCTTTGCATCATCTGCAAACATATTCATGAATGAATTTACAGACTCTGGTAGGTCATTTACATATACAAGGAACAAAAGTGGCCCTAAAACTGAACCCTGTGGAACTCCACTACTAACTCTTCTCCATTCAGACACTGAGTGTCTTACTCTAACCCTCTGTTCCCTTCCTTCTAAGTAAGTTTTTATCCATTCCAAAACATTTCCACCTATTCTAACCATTGATTGCAGCTTCCTAATAAGTCTCCCATGTGGAACAGTGTCAAACGCTTTCTGGAAGTCTAGGAATATGCAATCTGCCCAGCCCTCTCTTTCCTGTAAGATTTGGCTTACCTCATCATAAAATTCTAATAAGTTTGTTACTGTTGATCTACCTTCTCTGAAGCCATGTTGCTTCACTGACAAAAAGTTGAAGGATTCTAAGTGAAGAAAGATATGTTTCCTTAGTAGTTTCTCCATAAGTTTGCAAACTATGCTGGTCAAGGAAACTGGTCTATAGTTCAGAGCCGTATCCCTTCTTCCCTTTTTGAAGATAGGTATCACATTTGCTTGTTTCCAGCATCTTGGAATCTCCCCTGACTCCAGTGACTTTTTAAATATGATACTTAGTGCCACTGATATGAGTTTGCGCATTTTTTAAGCACATGAGGGGATATGTCATCAGGACCTGTAGCTTTATGAACATCTAAATCCATCAGCGCTTTGCATACCTCTGTGGCTGTAATGTTGATGTTCTCTAATACCGGCCCTTGAGCTTCTATCACTGCAATCTGAGGGGGTGGGGTATTTTCTACTGTAAATACTGACTGAAACTCCTTGTTCAGTTCTTTGCAGATCTCTTCATCCGTCTCAGTGATGCTTCCATCCGCTCTCATTAGCCTTAAAACCTGTTCTTTTACCTTCAGTTTTCCTCTGATAAAGCTGTGGAAAAGCTTGGGATTTTCTTTAGCCTTCCTGGTGATGTCCCTCTCATAGTCTCTCTCTGCTTCTCTCCTTTTACTTCGGTAGTCATTTCTTGCTCTTTTGTAGGTTTGCCAGGCATTTATGTTTTTTCTCCTCCTATACCTTTTCCAGCATTTGTCTCTCCACTCCTTGGCTCTTTTACACCCATTATCGAACCATTTCTCTCTGGCATGAATTACACCTACTTTGGTGACAGGTATGCAGCAATCTACTATCTTCCCATATTTCTCACAAAAGATGTCATACATTTCTTGTACAGATTTGTTGTAAAATAAGGTTCTCCAGTCAAGAACTGCAAAAAGCTCATTCATTTTGATGTAATCTCCTTTCGAATAGTTCCTCCTCATGTCCTCAGTGCCTCTACTCTCAGGAAGAATATCTTCAATGATATACTCCATCAACAACACACAGTGGTCACTCTTTCCAATTGGTGGTTCATACTCAATTTTTTCAATATCCAACACATTATCTGTGAACACTAGATCAAGTAGTGATGGCTCATCCCCACCCCTGGCCCTTGTAGGTTCCATTACATGTTGGTGTAGGAAATTCCCTTTTACGCAATCTAGGAATCTTGCCCCGAATGAGTCCTCACCGCTGTGTGGGTCAAGATTTATCCAATCTATCTCTTTATGATTACAGTCTCCCATAATCAAAATCCTACATTTTTTTCCCGTGCCATGTTAACAACTGAGTTTATGACTTCAATAGTACCTATATGACTTTCCTCATAAACTTCAAGCCTATTTTGGTTCCTTGGTGGGTTGTATACAACAGTTATTATAATGCTCTCTGACCCAGTATTTATGCGAGCAACAAGAAATTCCTTGAACTCACTTTCTATAGCCAAGTTTATTTCTTCAACTTGAATCCTTTCACTTATGAGCAGTGCTATCCCTCCACCAGTCCTCTCAGATCTTTCAACCCTTAGTATTCTGAAGCCCTTAGGAAAAACTGTGACACTGTTTATGTCCTCACTCAACATAGTCTCTGTAATTGCTACTATATCTGCCTTACTGTTGTGAATCCTATCTTTTAATTCTACTGCCTTACCAGCTAATCCATCAGCATTTGTGTATAACAATCTTAATGAGGCCCCATCCCCTGATCTTCTGTCATTATCTTCTTTATCTCCCCTTTGTCTGGAAGAACTCTGTAACGAAAATTTTTCTTCTCTTCTTCATTTCTTTCATCATTTAACCTTCTTGCCTCTTGCAACAAGTTTTTGATCTTTCCCATCTCTTCCTGTGTTCTGTGTCCTGTGTGTGTGTGTGTGTGTGTGTGTGTGTGTGTAGAGAGAGAGAGAGAGAGAGAGAGAGAGAGAGAGAGAGAGAGAGAGAGAGAGAGAGAGAGAGAGAGAGAGAGAGAGAGAGAGAGAGAGAGAGAGAGAGAGAGAGTCCATCTGATTTATTTACAAGATTTGTAACTTTTTTTTAAGAGGTTCTTAAAAAGGTTATGAATGAAAATATATATATATATATATATATATATATATATATATATATATATATATATATATATATATATATATATATTATATATATATATATATAACCAATTAAGCACATTACATATGTGAATACATGAATCATTTTTTACCCCGCCCGGGACTCGAACCTAGGACTTATGATTACTAAGTCAAGGCGCTACCACTACACCACAGAAGGTTAAAAGGAATCCAACCTTATAGCTTATATCTGCTATACTTAGGAACGAACGCATTCTAACTGAATGCCACTATGTTCATATTACAGATTCCCCGACCTCACTCGTGGCTTCATTTTAGCATTTAATTCAATTCCCAGTCTCATTCGGGCCATGAAATAACCAATTAAGCATATTACATATGTGAATACATGAATCATTTTTTATCCCGACCGGGACTCGAACCTAGGACTTATGATTACTAAGTCAAGGCGCTACCACTACACCACAGAAGGTTAAAAGGAATCCAACCTTATAGCTTATATCTGCTATACTTAGGAACAAACGCATTCTAACTGAATGCCACTATGTTCATATTACAGATTCCCCGACCTCACTCGTGGCTTCATTTTAGCATTTAATTCAATTCCCAGTCTCCTTCGGGCCATGAAATAACCAATTAAGCACATTACATATGTGAATACATGAATCATTTTTTATCCCGACCGGGACTCGAACCTAAGACTTATGATTACTAAGTCAAGGCGCTACCACTACACCACAGAAGGTTAAAAGGAATCCAACCTTATAGCTTATATCTGCTATACTTAGGAATGAACGCATTCTAACTGAATGCCACTATGTTCATATTACAGATTCCCCAACATCACTCGTGGCTTCATTTTAGCATTTAATTCAATTCCCAGTCTCATCTGGGCCATGAAATAACCAATTAAGCACATTACATATGTGAATACATGAATAATTTTTTACCCCGACCAGGACTCGTACCTAGGACTTATGATTACTAAGTCAAGGCGCTACCACTACACCACAGAAGGTTAAAAGGAATCCAACCTTATAGCTTATATCTGCTATACTTAGGAATGAACGCATTCTAACTGAATGCCACTATGTTCATATTACAGATTCCCCAACCTCACTCGTGGCTTCATTTTAGCATTTAATTCAATTCCCAGTCTCATTCGGGCCATGAAATAACCAAATAAGCACATTACATATGTGAATACATGAATAATTTTTTACCCCGACCGGGACTCGAACCTAGAAGTTATGATTACTAAGTCAAGGCGCTACCACTACACCACAGAAGGTTAAAAGGAATCCAACCTTATAGCTTATATCTGCTATACTTAGGAATGAACGCATTCTAACTGAATGCCACTATGTTCATATTACAGATTCCCC
>JAXCGZ010021846.1:0-10000 GCA_037179515.1 Halocaridina rubra | reverse complement strand
GGGAGAAAATGTCACCCTTTCATAACCACAACTATGGACACATGTATGCCACTTCCTACGACACAAAGGGCATACGCAAATAGATGTCTTTTTTTTGCACTACCCACTACTGGTTTTATTCTTTTTGTCGCCTTCTACGACACATAGGGCATAACAGAGTAGAAGGTTTGGCTCCAGTGACATAAAGAGCACACGAGGATGCATTTCTCTCTCCACCCACCATCAACAAGAGATATATATAAGAGGGGAAAAGGCGAATGGTTTTCCCCCGTCACCAGGTATATATTTGTATTAGTTGACTCCAAAGAAATAAAATCAAAACTGAGGAAATCTTTCCCTTCAGCCTCCAATAGTCATCGTGTTAGTGGTTGCTCATGACGACGCATCCAGGGAGAGAGAACCTATTCATCCATCACCTCCTAGGATATCCTTATTATTAGCCTCCTACAACATCTAAGACATACGAGGGTATTGTCATTCCCTCTCTTTAACCAAAAGGTTAAAAGAAATATGTGGAATATTATTCAAAAGTAGATAGTAATGTTTGTATAATAAAGCCGTGGGACATTTCCTAATATGGAGAGTGGATTTGTTTGTAGGATAGTATCTCCTGTTCTTTTCTAAACGTATGGAGGTAATATCCCATATAAATGGAGCGCAATTCAAATGTGTGATATTACAGTTATATTTCACAGATAGTGAGCGAGCATCCTGGCATTTGCCCTTTTTTTTCCTTCACATTATTTATTTATCTACTAATTTTATTTATTTACTTATTTCTATTTATTTTTTATGCGTGGAGCAGAGACAAGCAAAAAAACTAAAAGTACTAAAATAAATCGGTAAGTTATTTTTGAGAGTATGAAAGAAGAGGGGAAATATTATGAGGGGAGAAAATAAAAAAAAGTAAAATCAAAATAATCAGTTATATTTAATACTAACCAACAATGGGCTTTGTGCATTTTTTCCTTATATAATTCATATCTTTGCATAAAAAAATAATAAGTAAGTTTAGTATATTAAAGTAGTTTTCAATTAATATAAAGATGCTGATCAAGCAAAGTAACTTAAGAAGAAATATTCTTATAGAGCAATACAGCCACATTAGATGCTCAACCAGTCGCATCTTTCTTTAGGCACACACACACACACACACACACACACACACACACACACACACACACACACACACACACACACACACACACACACACACACACACACACACACACACACACACACACACACACACACACACACACACACACACACACACACACACACACACACACACACACACACACACACACACACACACACACACACACACACACACACACACACACACACACACACACACACACACACACACACACACACACCACACACACACACACACACACACACACACACACACACACACACACACACACACACACACACACACACACACACACACACACACACACACACACACACACACACACACACACACACACACACACACACACACACACACACACACACACACACACACACACACACACACACACACACACACACACACACACACACACACACACACACACACACACACACACACACACACACACACACACACACACACACACACACACACACACACACACACACACACACACACACACACACACACACACACACACACACACACACACACACACACACACACACACACACACACACACACACACACACACACACACACACACACACACACACACACACACACACACACACACACACACACACACACACACACACACACACACACACACACACACACACACACACACACACACACACACACACACACACACACACACACACACATGTTCCTTGTATATGTAAATGACCTACCAGAGTCTGTAAATTCATTCATGAATATGTTTGCAGATGATGCAAAGATTGTGAAGAAAGTAAAAAACGAGAACAATGGTAGAGAACTTCAGGAGGATCTAAATAATCTGCATGAGTGGTCAGAAAAGTGGCTAATGAAATTCAATACCTCAAAATGTAAGGTAATGAGAATGGGTACAAGTGCAAGAAGACCCAAGCTTGACTACTCGGTGGCTGGAGTACAACTTCAAGAGACAGAAAATGAGAGAGATCTAGGAGTAAACATACTGGCAGATTTGTCTCCAGAAATACATATAAATGGCGTAGTAAGGGCAGCATATGCATTCTTATCAAATGTAAGGGTAGCCTTCAGGCACATGGACAAGGAAATGTTCAGAAATATTTATGTAACCTATGTGAGGCCAAAACTCGAATATGCAGCCCCCTTTTGGAATCCGCACTTGAAAAAGCACATAGCTAAGCTTGAAAAAGTTCAAAGACATGCCACGAAACTGGTGCCAGAAATACGCAATCTCGGTTATGATGAGAGGCTGAGGGAATTAGACTTGCCATCACTCGAAGCTAGAAGAGTAAGGGGGGATATGGTGACAGTCTTTAAATTCCTTCATGGTTATGATAGAGTGGATAGGGATCGATATTTTGATATGGCTGGCTCTAGAACTAGAGGTCATAGTTTGAAGCTTCGTAAGAAAACTTGTTTGCAGGATGTAAGGAAATACTTTTTCAGTGTAAGAGTAGTTGATAATTGGAATTCGCTAAGCGAGGAGGTAGTTAATGCTATCTCAATCCATAGTTTTAAGGACAGGTACGATAAGTATCACTAAGTCTAAAAATGGAACCGATCAGGAGACGGGAAGATACGAGCTTTGGGCTCTTTCCCGTAAACACAATTAGGTAATCACAATTAGGTAATCACACACACACACACACACACAAACACACACACACACACACACAAACACAGACACACACACACACACACACACACACACACACACACACACACACACACACAATCAATGGCTAGAATAGGTGGAAATGTCTTGGGATGGATAAAAACTTACTTAGAAGGAAGGGAACAGAGGGTTAAAGTAAGACACTCAGTGTCTGAATGGAGAAGAGTTAGTAGTGGAGTTCCACAGGGTTCAGTTTTAGGGCCACTTTTGTTCCTTGTATATGTAAATGACCTACCAGAGTCTGTAAATTCATTCATGAATATGTTTGCAGATGATGCAAAGATTGTGAAGAAAGTAAAAAACGAGAACAATGGTAGAGAACTTCAGGAGGATCTAAATAATCTGCATGAGTGGTCAGAAAAGTGGCTAATGAAATTCAATACCTCAAAATGTAAGGTAATGAGAATGGGTACAAGTGCAAGAAGGCCCAAGCTTGACTACTCGGTGGCTGGAGTACAACTTCAAGAGACAGAAAATGAGAGAGATCTAGGAGTAAACATACTGGCAGATTTGTCTCCAGAAATACATATAAATGGCGTAGTAAGGGCAGCATATGCATTCTTATCAAATGTAAGGGTAGCCTTCAGGCACATGGACAAGGAAATGTTCAGAAATATTTATGTAACCTATGTGAGGCCAAAACTCGAATATGCAGCCCCCTTTTGGAATCCGCACTTGAAAAAGCACATAGCTAAGCTTGAAAAAGTTCAAAGACATGCCACGAAACTGGTGCCAGAAATACGCAATCTCAGTTATGATGAGAGGCTGAGGGAATTAGACTTGCCATCACTCGAAGCTAGAAGAGTAAGGGGGGATATGGTGACAGTCTTTAAATTCCTTCATGGTTATGATAGAGTGGATAGCGATCGATATTTCGATATGGCTGGCTCTAGAACTAGAGGTCATAGTTTGAAGCTTCGTAAGAAAAGATCTTTGCATTTTTTTTTTTTTTTTTGTTGGATGTTCATCCTTGAGGGTGAGCGGACCTTCCACTTGTGGCCCGCAGGTGGGGTGAGATTTTCTTCGGAGTGTACGTGGTATTCGCTCTTGCTGGCGAATGGGCTTTCCTGTTGGTGAGGAGGTGGGGTGAATTCTTATTGGTGATGATCTGACTTTCCTAATTGGCCCGCAGGTGAGATTGTGCCAAACTGTAAAGATAACGGAGAGCATAAATATTCAGTTGTGAATTATTAGTTTACATCAAACAACATAAATGAATTCCTGTTTTGGGGGAGAGAGAAAGAGTTATTGCATGGCTATCTTGGTGGAGGGTATTGTCTGATAATATTTGATAGACTGTTCATGTGGTTATTTGTTGCTAGTCTGATGATGGAGCTAGCAACCTGAAGGGCATTTGGGTCTTCGCTAGATGTTGCGGGGGCACCAGTTTTCCGTCGAATCTCTGAAAAAGAATCACATTCCAGGATGTAGTGTAGCAGTGGATGTGGTGAGGCTACCTGGCAAAAGGTGCATTCCTTGATGATATTCTCTACTATTTGCCAGGTGCACTTGTACCCGAGTCTCAGACGGTACACATTGACCTCAGTGCTACGTCGAAGGCTCTTCGGCAGGGTGATACACCGAAGATCAGTGGTGGCTTTGTACCACCAGGTGGAGGGGGAGCCAATGTCTGTGCACAGGTTGTGTTTAGTTATTAAGGTGTTAAGGAGTGACTTGGTGGCTTTATTTTTAATCTGTTGCATCCCAGGAGACAGAGATATCTGGATTTCTGCTCTGAGAGTGGCTTGTTTGGCGGCTTGATCGGCTTCCTCATTTCCCTTGATGCCGACGTGGCTGGGAATCCAGGCAAGAGTGATGGCTTTTCCAAGGCTGGTTATCCTGTGGTAGTGGCTGAGGATGGTCGTGATGATGCGAATATTGTCTCTGAGGAGTGGCTTCTTGATGGCCTGTAAGGCGCCTTTAGAATCAGAGAGAATAAGGGCATGGTCAGCTTCTTGCTGGATGAAGCAGTCAAGGGCGTTGGCTATGGCCACAAGCTCAGTCTGGAGCGATGAGCAGGAGTTTGACAGTCTCCAGGATAGGACGTGGTTTCCAGTGATGAAGGCGGCGGCTGAGGCTCCAGTATCTTGGTTTACTGAACCGTCAGTGTAGTAGACTTGAGAGTTTGGCCTGCTCCAGCTCTGTATTTTGTCCTTATATATGTTTTTAAGGACAAGCGGGTTTACCAAGCTTTTGGGGTTGTCAGGGAGCTCGATCTTTATATCGAGTGGTTGGTCATTCCATGGGGGTGGGCATCTGTATTCAGGAAGCGGTGTGTCTTGTATCTTGGCTAGGATGCTCTCTCTGACTGGCAGTGCTTGCAGGCTAGCGCAGACCTTGGCTGCCCAGGTTCTAGGATGGTGGTTGGGCTGGCAATTGAGGGCTAGATGGAGATTTGTGCCAGCTAGGCATTTATGTTGGGCAGTGGTGGTTTTGGCCACAAGGAGGGTCAGTCTTTGCTGAGCTCTGAGTTTGAGTGGAATGAGTCCCGATTCCATCTGGAGGTTTTCTCTCTTGGTCCACATGGGGGCTCCTAGCATGGTACGTGTGGCGTTGTTTTGAATTACTTCTATTTTGTCCCACTGTCGGTCTTTTAGTAGCCAGAGTGTGGGACAAGCATAGTCAATGAGGCTGCGTATGGCTTGTACATAGAAGGTTCTGAGGACATTAAATGATGCACCATCGTAGAGGCCCGACATCCGACGAAGGATCGCTTGTCGCTGGCTACACCTGTCGCGCAAGTATTGAATTTCTGGTCCAAAGGTTAGTCCTTGGTCGATGATTACACCCAGGTATTGGTGTTTGGTAACCCAGTCCACAGGTTCATTACCTATGACCAGATTAGTGTCTGGTCTCCACTGGTGGATGGGAAGGGCCTTGGTTTTGCGGGCATTGATTCTTACTCCAAGGGAGATGGAGGCTCGGTGAATCTTGGTGAGGCAGCGCTGTGTCTTGTTAGAGTTTCTGTGTCCTATTGTGACAAGGGCAAAGTCGTCCGCATAGTTGAAGAGTTTGGCTCCATGCGGTAGTGCGATGTGCATGAGTTTTTCCATGAGACAATTAAATAGGAAGGGGCTAAGGATTCCACCTTGGGGGGTCCCATTTTCGTGGTTTTTGTAGGTGGAGTAGTGCCCATCTACTTTGACTCGTGCACTACGATTTTGTAGACTCTGCTTGATCCACGAGAGAAGGTTACCTTTGATCTGCTTGGATACGAGAGCAGAGAGTATTGCCGGCACATTGGCTAGTTCAAAGGCCTTCTCTAGGTCTAGAAAAACAATGTAACCACGGCTGTTGTTGAGAAATGATAGCATGGAGGCTATGCATTCTGAGGTGCCTAAGCCAGGCTGGTAGGCAAACATGTTTTCTGGGAAGGGTGGGCATTTCCAGCGGACTCTGTTAAGTACCATCTTTTCTGCCGTCTTGCTCAGGCAGCTTAGGAGGGAGATGGGGCGAGGGTTGTCAGGGTCCTGTGGTTTTGGGATGGGCTGAATGTCTGCTCTGTTCCATGAGGCTGGTCTGATTCTTCGTGTGTATGTCAAATTGATCAGAGAGAGTAGAGCAAGCTCCCCTTGGGGCCCCATTTTTTGGATCATTGTGTATGTTATTCTGTCGGCACCTGGGGCTGTGTTCTTAGAGCTTTTGCTTACTCTTAGTAGCTCAGTCAGGGAGAATGGAGCATCTGTTTCATCTTCAGTGTTGATGGCCTCTTCTATTTCTTCCCATCTTGCAGTGGTGAGGTCCTGGAGTGTTGCTCTGGTGGTGATGGGGAGCTGGTTAGAGCTTGCTCTATCTGCGAATTTGATGGCGAGTTCTTCTGCTGCCCTGCTAGGATCCCTGTGGGGGGTGATTTTAGGAGGTTTTCCTTTAGCAAAGGAGTTGATGCTCCTCCACATCTGGCCCACAGAGGTGTGAGCATCTAGGTTGGAACACCACTCTAGCCATTTATTCCTCTTGATGTTGCGAGTCTCTTCATGGACATGTTGTTTGACTGCCTGGAGAGTGCGGTAGGAGTCTTCAGTGCGACGTTTCCTGTGCATTTTCCGAATGACGTTGAGCCGGTGGTTGAGTTCTTTAACTCTGGCACAGTAATACCATCTGTCCCGATGAGTGGTGTGTTGTGGTTTGCAGAGGGGTATGGAGGAGTTTGCTGCAGCTTGCAGGGCATTGACTAGCTCGGCCTCTGCTTGGTCGATGTCTTCAGATGGTACGTAGGCTGAAAACCAATTGCTGAGGTGCTCCTGGAATCGGCCCCAGTCGGCCTTCTTGAAATTCCATCGAGGGGGAGGAGCAGGGATTTGGAAGATTTCAGGAATTGGCAGTGTGAGATGGATCCCATAGTGGTCGCTTGTGACCAGGGGATGAACTCTCCATGTGGCGTCCTGCTTTAGGGAATTGGAGACAAAGGTGAGGTCCAGTATTCCACCTCTGTCGTGTGTTGGCTCATGATCGTTGAGCAGGGAGACATCTTCTTGGTCATTCAGCAGGCTCATGATGTGTCTGCCTGCAGCACAGGGGCGCTCATACCTGAATCTTGGGTGGTGCGCGTTGAAGTCGCCTCCTATTACCAAGTCACGATGACTGGTTAGCCCGAAGAGGGTAGTCAGGTCTAAGCTACCTTTCCGTGGTCTGTAAATGTTGTACAGGTCTATGCAGCTGCCTTGAAGTTGGATGTTAACAGCGAGGACGTCGACATCTTCGCCACAGCAGACCGGTCGGGTTATTTCCTTTGCTAATAGGTTTTTCCTGATGAAGGTGGCGCTGCCTCTGTTCTCCCCTGGAGACCAGTGCTGGTAGAATCCATTGTATCCTGAGATTTTTGGAGGGTGTTGCTCTGTGCACAGGGTTTCTTGAACCATGATGACATCAATGTTGTCAGTCTTGGCTATGCCTTCAAGATGTTGTACCTTGTGTCTGAGACCCTGGGCGTTCCAGTGTAGGATCCCGAGATTAGACATCTTGATGATTTGAGGAGGTGGAGGTGGTAGGAGTGGTGGGTTGTTGAGGCTGCTGGTGGGTTCTGGAGACGAGGGCGTTGGCGACAACGGAGTGGGCTACTTCGACGACTTGATTGTAGGCATCTTGGGTGGTGGCTCTGGTATCGAGGAGTCGGACGGCTGCCTGTACGGCTTGAATGAGAAGGTTGGTGAGCTCGTTTACTGTGAAGAGGGTTTGCTGTTTGGAAGAGGAGGCAGAGGAAGGTGTCTGGATAGGCTGTTTAGGTATGGGGGTGTGGGAGTTTTGTCTAGGGTCCCTGGACCTAGTGTGGTGAGTGGGTGTGTGTGTGGTCTGAGTGTTACGTGTGACTGCATTGTGTGTTTGGGTGTTGCGTGGGGTGGAGGTGTTGGTGTGAGTGTTGCGTGTGGGGTTGATGGGAGTGTGAGTGTTGTTTGGGGGGATGGTATGAGTGTGAGTGTTGTGTGATGGGGTGGATGGAGTTGGTGTGGGGGTGGGAGCTGTAGGAGGTGTGATCTGTGTGTTAGGAGCTGGGTTGGTGTAGTGTGGTGGGTTTTGGTTGGGGAGGTTAGGTGTGAGTGGGGCAGGAAGGAGCATTTGCCAAGGATTGGAGGTGGGGGGAGGAGCTGGGGTGAAGTTGGGGGTGGTGTGATTGGTGACAGGGGCAGAAGGAGGGGTTCTTTGAGGAATCCTCTTCAGCCTTTCTGGGCAGCGGTTGTTCCATGCGTGATGGTTCCCTTTGCAGTTCGGGCACTTGGCAACTGTTGCTTCTTTTGCCTTGAATTTTGTAAGGCAGCGGTCGGTGGAGTGTTTCCCACTGCAGATTCCACATCTCTCTGGGAAATGGCAAGTATTCCTGTGGTGCCCAAATCTTTGGCACCGGAAACATCTTAGGGGTTCTGGGGTGTACTCTCTTATGTAGAACTTGCCCCAGATGCCGAGGTTTACTTGTGAAGGGGGTGGACCACAGATGTGGACCAGAACCTGCTTTGATGGAACGGTTTGGCCCTCTATTTTGGAAGAGCAACGTGAGGCAGCCGTAATGTACGTTTGCTTGGTCAGAAGGTCAACTGACCAAGCAACAGGGAAGCCAATGACTATGTATTTTCTTATTTTTAGTGCAGGGTTCAACTCTATCAAGTGTGGTGAGCCTAGGCTGCGGATCTTCTTTGCGGCTTCTGCTGAGGGTGGGTGGATAATGAAGTCACCCTGTACGTTAGGCTTTACTTTGCAGCCATGCTCGGTGAGTTGGTCTTCCAACTCTCTGATGAGGTCATATGCCTCTTTCATGGAAGGAGCCTCAACTTTGAACTTGGAAATGGGCTCTCTATCAGACTTCGGGGCTGGGGGGGGGAACTGGGGCAGCAGTACTCTCATGGCTACTGTTAGAGGCTGTCCTTGCCCTCTTCTTTCCCACAACCGTCCACCCCTCTTGAGGGGGGTCGAGTTCCATTCCCCCCTCTGGGGGGGAAGCAAGAGAAGCGGCTGAGGCCATGACTAGCAACTAGTCATGGATATCACAGATTTCACTATTTATATGTTATTTGCACTGTTTGTCAATTTGATTAATGCAGTATAGGGGCCTTATGGCTTGATCACTTCACTTAATTGCAACACTACAACACTTAATCACTTATACAGTCTTCTATCTTTCTTCCCAACTCTCGTGGGAGAGGGAAGTGAAAACAGAGATTGCTCAGGACACAATAATGTGTGTTCAATTAAACAAGAAAAAACACAAGCACAAGAAAACAACAAAATAAAGCAATCTTTCTGTTTCTCTCTTTGGCTCTCGTGAGAGAGGAAGAAAAGAAAACAGATATACTTAGGTTATATATCCTTGTGAAGACTTCCCCCTCAGGTCAGGGATGGAGTGGAGGAGGTGAAGTTCACTTTGTTGGTAGGAAGAGGCTTCAACTACCTATCACAATAGATATAAAAACAAATTAGAAACCTGAACACTTTCTATTTTCCTTTTGTTCCCGACTCTTATAAAAGAGAGAGAAGGGCAGGAAAAATTATTTGGGGTATATCACACACACAGTCACTTGTTTTCACTAAAACAAAAATCGGGAACACAAAACAAAACAAAACAAAAGCAGTCTTTGCTTCTTTTTCTGGCTCTCGTGAGAGAGGAGGAAAAGAGGACAGAGATACTTATGCAGGTCCTATTACTGCTGGAGCTGGAA
>JAXCGZ010021845.1:22500-27644 GCA_037179515.1 Halocaridina rubra | reverse complement strand
TGATTTCCTAATGGACTAAGGATTGAGTTTAATGTACTGTTATGGTGTGTAAGAGGCTAGTACAGACATTTTCAAATGGTTGAGAGTGTCTTTTTATATCTTTATGGAGTTGGTAGGACGAACATACGTACACATACACACCCACACACACAAATCTAAATATTATTCAAATAAACGCATTACCATTAATATATACAAGTGGATAGCTGCCTTGGCCAGGATAGAACCAAACCGCCTTGTGTGCAGAGATAGTTTCGATCCTGGTCAGGGGTGGTTAGATTCCTGGTGTAATTACCAAATTGTGTTTACGGAAAAGAGCCCCAAGCTCGTAACTTCCCGTCTCCTTTTCGGTTCCATTTTGTACTTAGTGATACTTACCATACTTGTCCTTATAACTATGGCTTGAGTTAACATTATCTACCTCCTCGCTTAGCGAATTCCAATTATCAACTACTCTTACACTAAAAAACTACTTCTCTACACCTTGCAAAGAAGTTTTCTTATGAAGCTTCAAACTATGACCTCTTGTTCTAGTGCCAGCCTTATCAAAATATCGTTCCCTATACACTCTGTCATAACCATGAAGGAATTTAAAAACCGTCACCATATCCCCCTCATTCTTCTAGCTTCGAGTGATGGTAAGTCTAATTCCCTCAGGCTCTCATCATAACTGAGATTGCATATTTCTGGCACCAGTTTCATGGCATGTCTTTGAACTTTTTCCAGTTTAACTACGTGCTTTTTCAAGTGTGGATTCCAAAAGGGGGCTGTATATTCAAGCTTGGCCTCACATAGGTTTCATAAATATTTCTGAACATTTTCTTATCCAAGTGCCTGAAGGCTACCCTTACATTCGATAAGAAAGCATATGCTGATCTTTCTATATCATTTATGTGCATTTCTGGGGCAAATCGGCCAGTATGCTTGCTCCTAGATCTCTCTCATTCTCTGTCTCCTGAAGTTCCACTCCTGCCATTGAGTACTCAAGCTTGGGCCTTCTTGCACTAGTTCCCATTTGCATTACCTTACATTTTGAAGTACTGAATTTCATTAGCCACTTTTCTGTCCACTCTTGCAGACTATTTAGAACTTCCTGAAGCTCTCTATCATTGTTCTCGTTTCTTACTTTTTTCACAATCTTTGCATCATCTGCAAACATATTCATGAATCAAATTGCAGACTCTGGTAGGTCATTTACATATATAAAGAATAAAAGTGGACATAAAACTGAACCCTATGGAACTCCACTACTAAGTCTCCTCCATTCAGACACTGAGTGTCTTACTCTAATCCTCTGTTCCCTTCCTTCTAAGTAAGTTTTTATCCATTCCAAGACATTTCCACCTATTCTTGTCATTGCTTGCAGGTTCTTAATAAGTCCTCCATGCGGGACAGTGCCAAATGATTTCTGGAAGTCTAGAAATATGCAATTTGCCCAGCCCTCTCTTTCCTGTAAGCTTCAGCTTACCTCATCATAAAATTCTAATAAGTTTGCTACTGTTGATCTACCTTTTCTGACGCCATCTTGTCTCACTGACAAAAAGTTGAAGGATTCCAAGTGAAGAGAGATATGTTTCCTTAGTAGTTTCTCCATAACATTGCAAAAGATGCTAATCAAGGAAACAGGTCTGTAGTTTAGAGCCTCATCGCCCCTTCCCTTTTTGAAGATAGGTACCATGTTGGCTTGTTTCCAGCATCTTGGAATCTCCCCTGACTCCAGCGACTTTTCAAATATGATACTTAGTGCTGCTGATATTGAATTAGTGCGTTTCTTAAGTACATAAGGGGATATATCATCAGGACCTGTAGCTTTATGGACATCTAAGTCCATCAGGGCTCTGCATGTCTTTGTGGCTGAAAAGATGATGTTCTCTAATACCGGCCCATGATCTTCGGTCTCTGCAGTCTGAGGGGGTGGGGTATTTTCTATGTAAATACCGTCTGAAAATCCTTGTTTAATTTTTCGCAGATCTTTTCATCCGTCTCAGTAATGCTTCCATCCGCCCTTTTTAGCTTTAAAACCTGTTCTTTTACTTTCAGTTTTCCTCTGATAAAGCTATGGAAAAGCTTGGGATTTTCTTTAGCTTTCCTGGTGATATCTCTTTCATAGTCTCTCTCTGCCTCTCTTCTTTTACTTAGGTAATTATTTCTTGCTCTTTTATAAGCCTGCCAGGCATTTATGTGTTTTGTCCTCCTATACCTTTTCCAGCATTTGTCTCTCCACTCCTTAGCTCTTTTACACTCATTATTGAACCATTTCTCTCTGACATGAATTACTCCTATTTTGTTGACAGGTATGCAACAATCTACTATTTTCCCATATTCCTTTCAAAAGATATCGTACATTTCTTGTACATATTTGTTGTTAAATAAGGTCCTCCAGTCAAAATCTTCAAAAATCTTATTAATTTTGATGTAATCACCTTTTGGATAGTTCCTCCTCGTGTCGTCAATGTCTCTACTCACAAGCAGAACATCTTCGATGATATACTCCATCAGAAACACACAGTGGTCACTCTTTCCAATTGGTGTGTGTGTGTATGTATGTGTGTGTGTGTGTGTGTGCGCGCGCGCACTGGCCCCCGTGTGTACTTAATATACGTAATCCAAAAGCACCGCTTTGAAATTTGTATACATACATGCATATAAAATTGCTGCAACCTCCTTGTAAGGAAGGTGGCCTAGTCAGAGCAAACACATTCATCGGAAGATAAGTCGCCACAGTCACTCCATTTAGCTGTTGGGAGAAAGGTTTGCCACATTCCATTCTCCCTCTGCCTGCTGAGTCCTCCACAGGGTAAGTGGGCAAGGTTCCTCTGCCGTGAAACCCAATAGTCGAGCTGGTATACCCCCACCGTTTAATCTCATTTTAATTCCCCCCACCCCTCTTGTCCCAGTTTTAATATTTGCAAATGATACATCAAAATGATGCCCGAGAGGACGTGGGAGATAAATTGATATTGACAGGATGCTGATGGATTATCAGACATTTTCTCAGGAATATATCTTATCGATGTTTCCTAGCAATATTTTATCACATACGTAGTCTTGAATAGAGACAGGAAAGCAGCTTCTAAAGTTTCTAAAATTTTAAAAGTTGAATTTTTGGGTGCTGGATGAAAGCAATTCTAATTTAAACTTTTACTGTTTATTGAATAAAGTGAGTTTCTACTCATGATTCCTAATTTTAGCAACCGCGAACTAACCCAGTGAGCCACGAAAATTTTAAATTCATTGAGAATCCAGTTCTTTTATATGTCTCTCTCTCTCTCTCTCTCTCTCTCTCTCTCTCTCTCTCTCTCTCTCTCTCTCTCTCTCTCTCTCTCTCTCTCTCTCTCTCTCTCTCTCTCTCTCTCTCTCTCTCTCTCTCTCTCTCTCCCACACACACACATATGTTTATATAACTTCTTTGATTTATAACAGCTCAAACGTTCATATTAATACACACAATGCTATGCTACCATTTATACATATACATATACTTGAGCTTTTGGCATAATGTTAGGTGTACTTTTAAAGGTTGTACACAGCACTTGCAGGACGGTCTTGCATATACTTGTCAAACATAGGCAAGTTGACAAACACGATAAATCACACATGCAAGAATGTCATGTACACTGTACTTGCTTATGCTTTATTTTATGACTGTGACACCATGACGGACAAAATGAAATAGATTAATACATTTTCCCTCATCGGGGCTTGGCACGAAAAAAAACAAAAGTAAAGAGAAACAGAGATGGCAAGTGTTGTGACTTGTCAGATGTGAAGGGATAATAAGAGATGTGTAACGAATATCCAAAAATATTCGGTAGTGATGTAGGCATAGGAAAAGAACTGTAACTGAAGGAAGACTTTACATCGAACAGCCCTGGACAGTCCTATTTAAGTCCAAAAGACTTTTACTTACCAAACATTGGCAAGTAGACTAACGCGTAAATTATTACATGCGAGAATGTCAGCTGCATATCACTTACATATGCTTGCCAAGCTATGACGACATTTTCATGTACACTGAATTTGCATACTGTATAATTGCCTAACCGTGTTACCTTGGACATTATTCATAGCTTTATGCCAGATTGTTCTATCACTTTCCTTGCATATATTTGTAAAAGTTTGTTAAGTGGACAGCCACATTAAATCATACATGCAAGAGTCTCAAGTATACTTTATTTTCATATACTTGCCAAACCTTGACAACATTGTCATGTACTCTGCATACGCATATACTTTCCAAACATTGCCAAGTGGGCAACAAACACAATTTAATACATGGTTGCCTCGTAAACTTCCCTTGCATATACTAGTCAACCAATGTCAAGTGGCTCTACACGTTGTCAAATTACACTCCTTTATGCAAGACTGTTATGTTAAGTTTGCTTCCTATCCACCTTCAGGCTCTGGAACTCTCTTCCTCCTTTTGTCTCTCTTAAATCTTATAACCTCTTTTCCTTCCAAACGCTGATCTACGTCATCTCAGGGGCTAATCTTGCTGTATCTCTATGTCCTCAATACTTCGACTATTCTTTCAGCCTGTCCTTTTCATATTGTGCGGCATTCCCTTGTTTCTGCATTGTCCTTAACTTTCTACTTTTTCTTCGTCTTCATGTTTTCTTAGTGACCGGGCCCTTCTTGCCTGTCCCGGTGTCGCAATCATTAAAAAAAATAAAAAATAAAAAATAGGGTCGGAACACATGGCTAATACTTGTCTAATTGGCTTACAGATCTTGCTAATCTTTGCCCATTTTCCTAACGGACATCTGTTAAATCTTGCCTTATTTTCTTATTGGCACCTTGCTAAATCTTGCTGACTTTGCTTAACAGACACCTAGTTAAACCTTGTTATACTTGCTTAACAGACACATTGCTAAATCTTGTCTGATTCGCTCAACAGACACCTTTTTACATCTTGCCTAATTTGCTTACAGACATCTTTCAGTCACCTTGCTAGTCTTGCCTGATTTGCTTAACAGACACCTTGCTAAATCTTGCCTAATTTGCTTAACAGACTCTTTGCTGAAAACTGTTTAAATAGCTTAACAGACAACTTGCTAAATCTTGCTAAACTTGCTTAACAGACGCGTCGCTAAATCTTGCATAGTTTACTTAATTATTATTGTTTAATTAATGAGTTTAATCAA
>JAXCGZ010021845.1:0-20000 GCA_037179515.1 Halocaridina rubra | reverse complement strand
CTACTACTACTACTACTACTACTACTTTATTCTTTTTCAATTAATGCAGTCATATTTACACATGTAGCTTAAGAAAAGATAAGATAGGTGTCGGAAAACGTAGGTGACGGGGAATTACGTAAGGGTTTTTTCCGGCGGAAACAGTTAGGTGAATGCAATTAAATAAAAACATACTTGGAAATAAAAATATAAACCTACGTACTCATGTACGTATATGAAGTATGGCTGGTGTTGCTTCAATCCCCAAATATTTACATACATACACAAATACATACATACATGCTTACATACATACATGCCTATATACATACATGCATACATACATACATACATACATACATACATACATACATACATACATACATACATACATACATACGTAGGCACGTACGTACGTGCGTGGTTGTGTACATACACACATACACACATACATTCATTATGGCTAATGATGCTGCAGTCCCCGTTTACAATACATAAAACAGGAAAAGCTAAAGAAGTAACCCGCGACTGAAATGGCGGGAAATTCGAATATCTGGATCAACCTGGATACGGTACTGCGGGTGTTGACAATGAAAGTCTTTGACGTTCTTACGAATGTTGGTTATCAACAATTTTTTTTGCATATGAGAAGTAATTGGCAGACTTAGAACAGGAAATCCAGCGCATCGAAGGAAGCTTCGTTGCGAGATCCCTGAGAATGATGCCTCTGGTCCGGGGATATCTACCTCAATTTCCGAGTGTTGTCCTCGAGGAGGATCCGGAACACCTAACGCTAAGTTTCGTCTTCAAGCGCTTGACCGCAGGTGATGGAAACTATCGAGACTTCAAGAGGAAAGAGAAGAGGATAATTGAGACAATCCAGAGATATCGTGACCAACGCCATCGCTCTTAGAATTATGCCGGTTGTAGGACCTTGGTTGGACACGAACATCCCGGAGCAGTTCCTCAAGTGGAACCAGAGATTTTTGAAGGGACTTCTGTTCTACTATTTGGCTCAGCCATGAATCTTGGTGGCTGTTTTGTACTTAGTTAAGTACCTCAGAACCAGGAAAGGAGGAAAAGCAGGAGCAGCTGGCGAGAGAAGGCCAAAGGAGCCGATAGAAGAAGATCTTTCTTTTTGAAGGCTTCGTCGGAAGGATTGTCAGAGCTGTCAAGGAGGAGTTCGTGTGCAGGAGAGAGAGAGTTGTGACCCCGGAGTATTTACGAAAAAAGAAAATTTTCTTGTGTATTACGATAGATGACCAAAACCTTGTATGAACACGGAGATCTCTCGTACATTACGAAAGAGAAAACCTTCGTATATTAATACGAAAGTTGTCCTCGATGAGGATCCAGAAGACCTAACGCAAAGTTCCGTCTTCAGGCGCTTGACCGTAGGTGATGGAAACTATCGAGACTTCAAGACAATCCAGAGATATCGTGAATACGCCATGGCTCTTAGAAGCATGCCGGTTGTAGGACCTTGTTTGGACACGAACATTCCGGAGAAGTTCCTCAACTGGAACCAGAGATTTTTGAAGGGACTTCTGTTCTACTATTTGGCTCAGCCAGGAATCTTGGTGGCTGTTTTGTAGTTAGTTAAGTAGCTCAGAAAAATGAAAGGAGGAAAAGCAGGAGCAGCTGGAGAGAGAAGGCCAAAGGAGCCGATAGAAGAAGATCTTTCTTTTTGAAGGCTTCGTCGGAAGGATTGTCAGAGCTGTCAAGGAGGAGTTCGTGTGCAGGAGAGAGAGTTGTGACCCCGGAGTATTTACGAAAGAGGAAAGTTTTCTTGTGTATTACGATAGATGACCAAAATCTTGTATGAACACGGAGATCTCTCGTACATTACGAAAGAGAAAACCTTCGTGCATTAATACGAAAGTTGTCGAGTCTCTTGCAGACGTCGGGAGCAAGTAGTATGTTACGAATGGAGGAAGAACTCTTGTATAATACGGAAGGGATTCTTACGTGTGTTACGAAAGGTGAAGGAAATCCTGTATAATATGAAAGGAAACTGTGCTCTACAGAAAATACACGACTTTGGCTTCGAAATGGTAAGTATGTATGTATGTATGTATATATGTATGTATGTATGGATGGATGGATGACTGAATGAATGTATGTATGTATGTATGTATGTATGTATGTATGTATGTATGTATGTATGTATGTATGCATGATTGCATGAATGTATGCATGAATGCATGAATGTCTGCATGAATGTACGTATGTATGTATGTATATATGTATGAATGAATGTATGTATGTATGTATGTATGTATGTATGTATGTATGTATGTATGAATGGATGGATGGATGCCTGAATGAATGTATGTATGAATGGATGGATGGATGGCTGAATGTATGTATGTATGTATGTATGTATGTATGTATGTATGTATGTATGAATGCATGAATGTATGTATGTATGAATGTACGTATGCATGAATGCATGTATGTATGTATGTATGTATGGATGGATGGATGGCTGAATGTATGTATGTATGTATGTATGAATGCATGAATGTATGTATGAATGTACGTATGTATGTATGTATGTATGTATGTATGAATGTATGTATGTATGTATGTATGTATGTGTGTGTATGTATGTATGTATGTATGTATGTATGTATGAATGTATGTATGTTGGATGTATGAAAGTATGTATGTTGAATGTATGAATGTATGCGTGTTGAATGTATGCATGTTGAATGCATTGAATGTGTGCATGTTGAATGTATCATGTTGAATGTATTGAATGTATGCATGTTGAATGTATGAATGTATGCATGCTGAATGCATGTATGTATGTATGTATATGTGTATGTATATATGTATGCATGCATGTATGTATGTATGCATGTATGTATGTATGTATGTATGTATCTATGTATGTATGAATGGATGGCTGAATGAATGTATGTATGTATGTATGTATGTATGTATGTATGTATGTATGTATGTATGTATGTATGTATGTATGAATGTATGTATGTATGAATGTATATATGTATGTATGAATGTATGTATGTATGAATGTATGTATGTTGAATGTATGAAAGTATGTATGTTGAATGTTTGCATGTTGAATGCATTGAATGTATGCATTTTGAATGTATTGAATGTATGCATGTTGAATGTATGAATGTATGCATGTTGAATGTATGAATGTATGCATGCTGAATGCATGTATGTATGCATGTGTGTATGTATGTATATATGTATGTATGTATGTATGTATGCATGTATGTATATATGTATGTATGTATGTATGTATGTATGTATGTATGGATGGATAGATGGCTGAATGAATGTATGCATGTATGTATGAATGTATGCATGCTGAATGTATGTATGTATGAATGTATGTATGTATGTATGTATGTATGTATGAATGTATGTATGCATGAATGTATGAATGTATGCATGCTGAATGTATGTATGTATGAATGTATGTATGTATGTATGTATGTATGTATGTATGTATGAATGTATGTATGCATGAATGCATGAATGTATGCATGAATGTATGTATGTATGTATTTATGTATGTATGTATGTATGTATGGATGGATGGATGGATGGATGGCTGAATGAATGTATGTATGCATGTATGTATGTATGTATGTATGTATATATGTACGTATGTATGTATGTATGTATGTATGTATGTATGTATGTATGTATGGATGGATGGCTGAATGTATGTATGTATGTATGTATGTATGTATGTATGTATGTATGTATGTATGAATGCATGAATGCATTAATGCATGAATGCATGTATGTATGAATGTACGTATGCATGAACGCATTAATGTATGTATGTAAGTATGTATGTATGTATGTATGTATATATGTATGAATGTCTGTATGTATGAATGTATGTATGTTGAATGTATGAAAGTATGTATGTTGAATGCATGAATGTATGCGTGTTGAATGTATGAATGTATGCATTTTGAATGCATGAATGTATGAATGTTGAATGTATGCATGTTGAATGTGTGTGTGTATGTATGTATGTATGTATGTATGTATGTATGTATGTATGTATGTATGTATGTATGAATGAATGAATATATGCATGTATGAATGAATGCATGTATGTATGTATGAATGAATGAATGTATGTAGACCACAGCTGTTAGTGTACAATTTTAAATGGCAAAGTAACACACTAATAAAACATTATAAGAAAAATAATGTTTTATTGGTATATTATTTTACCATTTAAAATTGTATACTAATAGCTTAGGTCTACGTATTATGCATACATACAACATACCATTTCGAAGCCAAAGCCGCGTATTTTCTGTAGAGTTTCATGTGATGTGTGTGCTGGTACACTGTCCTAAAAAGAAAAAAAAAAAGGACCACGGCTCAGCTTCCACTGCCTTTCTGCTTCAAAGCTTTAAGCATTTCGTCCACAGAAACATGTATTATTCTGTGTTTATGGTGCGACCCTTTGGCAGGTATTTTATGAGGAGTACTCCGTGTTTGTCCCAGAACACTAAAGACAGAATCTTTCCAGCTGACTTTTGGTTTCTGAACTTCTTTGGACGAAGTGAACCGCTGTGCCTCCACTCTATTGATTGCTACTTGGTCTGGGGACCATAGTGATGAGGCCAATTTTCATCAATGGTGAGGAAACGGTCCATAAAATCAGTCTTCCCCCCTGCAAACCAGTCCAAAACGCCTTTAATGTCGTCACTCTGATGCGCTTCTGATCTGCGTTCATGCATTTCGGCACTCATTTTGCCGAAAGCTTTCTCATGACCGTAGGTGATGGAAACTATTGAGACTTCAAGAGGGAAGAGAGGAGTATGGTTGAGACAATCCAGAGATATCGCAACTATGCCATGGCTCTTAGAAACCTGCCGGTTGTAGTACCTTGGTTGGACATGAACTTCCCGGAGAAGTTCCTCTACTGGATTTTGTATTTGAAGGGACTTCTGTTCTACTATTTGGCTCAGCCAGGAATCTTGGTGGCTGTTTTGTACTTAGTTAAGTACCTCAGAAGCAGGAAAGGAGGAAAAGCAGAAGCAGCTGGAGAGAGAAGCCAAAGGAGCCGATAGAAGAAGATCTTTCTTTTTGAAGGCTTCGTCGGAAGGATTGTCAGAGCTGTCAAGGAGGAGTTCGTGTGCAGGAGAGAGAGAGTTGTGACCCCGGAGTATATACGAAAGAGGAAAGTTTTCTTGTGTATTACGATAGATGACCAAAACCTTGTATGAACACGGAGATCTCTCGTACATTACGAAAGAGAAAACCTTCGTATATTAATACGAAAGTTGTCGAGTCTCTTGCAGACGTCGGGAGCAAGTAGTATGTTACGAATGGAGGAAGAACTCTTGTATAATACGGAAGGGATTCTTACGTGTGTTACGAAAGGTGACGGAAATCCTTTATAATATGAAAGGAAACTGTGCTCTACAGAAAATACACGACTTTGGCTTCGAAATGGTAAGTATGTATGTATGTTTGTATGTATGGATGGATGGCTGAATGAATGTATGTATGTATGTATGCATGATTGCATGAATGTATGCATGAATGTATGCTTGAATGTCTGCATGAATGTACGTATGTATGTATGCATATATGTATGTATGTATGTATGTATGGATGGATGGCTGAATGAACGTATGTATGTATGTATGAATGGATGGCTGGATGGCTGAATGTATGTATGTATGTATGTATGAATGCATGAATGTATGTATGTATGAATGTACGTATGCATGAATGCATGTATGTATGTATGTATGTATGTATTAATGTATGTATGGATGTATGCATGTATGTATGTATGTATGTATGAATGCATGAATGCATGAATGCATGAATGTATGTATGTATGAATGTATGTATGTATGTATGTATGTATGTTTGTATGTATTAATGTATGTATGTATGAATGTATATATGTATGTATGAATGTATGTATGCTGGATGTATGAAAGTATGTATGTTGAATGTATGAATGTATGCGTGTTGAATGTATGAATGTATATATGTATGAATGTATATATGAATGTATGTATGTTGGATGTATGAAAGTATGTATGTTGAATGTATGAATGTATGCGTGTTGAATGTATGAATGTATGCATGTTGAATGCATTGAATGTATGCATGTTGAATGTATCATGTTGAATGTATGCATGTTGACTGTATGAATGTATGTATGTTGAATGTTTGAAGGTATGCATGCTGCATGCATGTATGTATGTATATGTGTATGTATATATGTATGTATGCATGTATGTATGTATGTATGTATGTATGTATGTATGTATGTATGTATGTATCAATGTATGTATGAATGGATGACTGAATGAATGTATGTATGTATGTATGTATGTATGAATGTATGTATGCATGAATGCATGAATGTATGCATGAATGCATGAATGTAAGCATGTATGTATGTATGTATGAATGTATATATGTATGTATGAATGTATGTATATATGAATGTATGTATGTTGAATGCATGGAAGTATGTATGTTGAATGTATGAATGTATGCGTGTTGAATGTATGAATGTATGCATGTTGAATGTATGCATGTTGAATGCATTGAATATATGCATGTTGAATGTATTGAATGTATGCATGTTGAATGTATGAATGTATGTATGTTGAATGTATGCATGCTGAATGCATGTATGTATGTATGTATGTGTGTATGTATGTATATATGTATGTATGTATGTATGCATGTATGTATGGATGGATAGATGGCTGAATGAATGTTTGTATGTATGTATGGATGGATAGATGGCTGAATGAATGTATATATGTATGTATGAATGTATGCATGCTGAATGTATGTATGTATGTATGTATGTATGAATGTATGTATGCATGAATGTACGCATGAATGCATGAATGTATGTATGTATGTATGTATTTATGTATGTATGGATGGATGGATGCATGGCTGAATGAATGTATGTATGTATGTATGTATGTATGTATGTATGTATGTATGTATATATGTACGTATGTATGTATGTATGTATGTATGTATGTATGTATGGATGGATGGGTGAATGTATGTATGTATGTATGTATGAATGCATGAATGCATGAATGCATGAATGTGTGTATGTATGCATGTACATATGCATGAATGCATTAATGTATGTATGTATGTATGTATGTATGAATATATGTATGTATGTATTAATGTATGTATGTATGAATGTATATATGTATGAATGTCTGTATGTATGAATGTATGTATGTTGAATGTATGAAAGTATGTATGTTGAATGTATGAATGTATGCGTGTTGAAAATATGAATGTATGCATTTTGAATGCATGAATGTATGGATGTTGAATGTATGCATGTTGAATGTTTGAATGTATGTATGTATGTATGTATGCATGTATGTATGAATGCATGAATGTATGCATGTATGAATGAATGTATGTATGTATGTATGAATGAATGAATGTATGTAGACCAAAGCTGTTAGTGTACAATGTTAAATGGCAAAGTAACACACTAATAAAACATTATAAGAAAAATAATGTTTTATTGGTATATTATTTTACCATTTAAAATTGTATACTAATAGCTTAAGTCTACATATTATGCATACATACAACATACCATTTCGAAGCCAAAGCCTCGTATTTTCTGTAGTGTTTCATGTGATGTATGTGCTGGTACACTGTCCTGAAAAGAAAAAAAAAAAAAAAAGGACACCACGACTTAGGTTACACTGCTTTTCTGCTTCAAAGCTTTAAGCATTTCGTCCAACAGAAACATGTATTATTCTGTGGTGATGGTGCGACCCTTTGGCAGGTATTTTATGAGGAGTACTCCGTGTTTGTCCCAGAACACTAAAGCCAAAATCTTTCCAGCTGACTTCTGGATTCTGAACTTCTTTGGATTAGGTGAACCGCTGTGCTGCCTCTCTATTGATTACTACTTGGTGTGGGGATCATACTGATGAGGCCAATTTTCATCAATGGTGAGGAAACGAACCATAAAATCAGCCTTCCCCGCTGCAAACCGGTCCAACACGCCTTTAATGTTGTCACTCTGATGCGCTTCTGATCTGCGTTCATGCATTTCGGCACCCATTTTGCGGAAAGCTTTCTCATGTCCAGCATATTGTGGATGATGTGACCAATTCTTTCGCGGGAATCCTCAGAGTCTCAGCTATGACTTTAGCTAATATCTCGTAGTCCTCGCGAAGCACGTCATGCTCTTCACCTTCACCGAGGTGCCGTGTCATCTGACATTGGCAGGACGTGCACAGTGTCTTCTTTTTCGTCTGTGGTTGGGGATGTTGGCCGTCCTGATCGAGGTTCATCTGTGACCTCGAAATGACCAGTCCGAAACCTTGACACCCAGATTTTCAATGTGGAATATGGTTGGTAGTCATCCTTCAAGACTTTCTTAATCTCACCATAGATTTCCACCTCTCCTTTGCCTTGTAAAAAGAGAAATTTCATGACCACCCGTGCTTCAGTTTTACCAAAATCCACTGTAGGAGCTGCCATCATGCGCTAGACCTGCTAAAAAGAGAAAGGTATATTGTATACCATCATGCTTTTTTGGATATCTAAATAGTTGTCCTACCTCCCCTGTAAAGGTAACACCTCTCTCCTCTCACTGTACCCTTGAAACCAGGAACTTTTCAGAACTCCCGTGTATATATATATATATATATATATATATATATATATATATATATATATATATATATATATATATATATATATATATATATATATAGAGAGAGAGAGAGAGAGAGAGAGAGAGAGAGAGAGAGAGAGAGAGAGAGAGAGAGAGAGAGAGAGAGAGAGAGAGAGATTCTTTATTTATAATTCTTCATCCTTAAAAAAGAGACTGAGAGAGTCAAAATCAAATCAAAATCAAAACATTTATTTCCATTTTGTACAATGGTTATTCAACATTAATAGTAACTTATAAGTAGACATGTAATTAAACTAATAAATAAGAGGGTTAGACATATAGTTAAATTAAATGTAGCTTTCATAGAAAATAATAATGCTGTACTAAAAATTTTAACAATAATGTTAATAATAAAGTAGTAAGTATGCCACTAGATACAGGATCGTTATTATCGGCATCATTTCCCTATTTGTTTCCTTACAATGAGAATAATTAGTTCTTAATGAGCAGCAACTATTTGTCCAAAAGAAAACTATATAGTTTGCCTTTGAAAGCTGTGAAGGAGGATGCATTTTTAAGATGCTCTGGAATATTATTCCAGAGTGTTGGCCCTTTGATAGTGATCATCTTTGAACCTGCTTCTGTGTTTGTTCTGTGAATAAAGAGCTCACTGCTCTGTCTTGTGTTGGTTCCCCTTATATCCCTGACTGTTTTTAAATCAAATAGCCAGCTAGGATAATGATGGTCCAAAATTTTGACTACAAAAACATAAATAGCATAAGCGACCTTATTTTCTGCCCGCAGCCACCCAAGTTTATTGAGAGCTGGTGTGATGTGGTCATATTTTCTTATTCCTTCCAGGGCAACTCGAGCTGCAAAATTAATAAGCTTCTGTATTCTGTTTATCTGAGTCTTAGTGGTAGATCCCCAAACAGTTGTGCAGTAATTAATGTGACTTAGGGCTAGAGATTCAACAACAGTTATTCGAGTGGTAGTCTCAAAATTGTCTTTTATACGTGATAAGTACATTAATGTTCCTGTAACCTTTTTGCATACTTTATCTATGTGGGAATCAAACAACATGTGGTTATCAAAGTGAATTCCTAGGTTTTTGACTGTTTTGCTAGGTGTGATAATATTGTCGCAAAAATTAATTGCCGTGTTTTCTGGAATTTGTGCTATGTGGAACCTTGAACCAATAAATATGCACTGTGTTTTACTTTCGTTAATTAACAGCCCAATATCTTGGAAATAGGTTTTAATTTTTGACAGAGTGTTTTCTGCTCTTAAAGTTAGCTCTGGAAAGTTATTAATATCACCACTAAGGAGTAGTTGAGTGTCATCTGCATATTGTACGACTAGACAGTCAGAAATGAAAGAAGATAGATCATTTACGTAAATGGAGAAGAGGATAGGACCAAGTACTGATCCCTGTGGAACACCAAATGATACATCCTTTGGCACAGAGATAATGTTGTTAAGACGTATGGACTGTTTACGATTAGAAAGATATTTTTAATTCTTCATCCTTAAGAAAGAAACAGAGAGAGAGAGAGAGAGAGAGAGAGAGAGAGAGAGAGAGAGAGAGAGAGAGAGAGAGAGAGAGAGAGAGAGAGAGAGAGAGAGAGAGAGAGAGAGAGAGAGATAGTGTTTATTTATTTTTTTCCATTGTGAGCACTAACACTTCCTCCTCTCTCGTTTCTCGCCTTCGTGTGTCTCATTTCCAGACAAAAGAAATACGCGTGGATATATATTTTCCAATGCCTGACAGCTTATTTACCTCGAAGAGAGAGAAATTTATATTTTTCTTTTCGTTTACAGCTTGTCCTTTGCCTCCTCTTGATTCATGTGGCAACGAACAGATGCGAGAGAGAGAGAGAGAGAGAGAGAGAGAGAGAGAGAGAGAGAGAGAGAGAGAGAGAGAGAGAGAGAGAGAGAGAGAGAGAGAGATTCTTTATTTTTAATTCTTCATCCTTAAGAAAGACTGAGAGAGAGAGAGAGAGAGAGAGAGAGAGAGAGAGAGAGAGAGAGAGAGAGAGAGAGAGAGAGAGAGAGAGAGAGAGAGAGAGAGAGAGATTAGGCACGCGCGCATGCGAACACAAACACATGCGCACGCACGCTACGAACACATACACACTCCATAAATGCAGATGTGTACACATACACACTTCATAAATGCACATGTAGATAATTCTATTTGAATGCAAAACTATTCAAGAGAAAGTATAAATTCATTCTTAATATTGATGACCGATATTATGTGTCAGAACTTTGATAAATATTTAGGGGTAGAAAAAATCCATATTTTTTCCATAATAATCTTCCAGTCTTTTTTCCCCCTTCATCAGTACTAGTAATGACCTCCCATGACCTTTTAAGCAAATGTCCTAATTGCTGCAAATTCGACCTGTCATCAGCTGGTATATCACGCATATACCAGCTGAGGACAGTTAATCACCGTGGTTCAAGCGGTAGCGTCCGCGACTTTGAGGCGTCAGGTCGAGGATTCGCGCCCCGTCACAGTCTGAGGTTAGCAAGGGCATGCACTCAGGGTAACGATTACATCTGCCAAAACGAGTCCTTCGCAAAAAGGCAACCGTCCTTCCCTTGGTAGAAAAGGGAGTCCGTGACATAAAACCGAAACAAACAAACTAACACACAATCAGCGTAATTAGCTGGAACTAATTTGTTCATTAACTTCTGTCGAGACATTTACGTATCTGCTATCTTCTGAGAGAGACGAGATTGCTGCTTGGAATGTTCAGATTAAGGAAAACATTGAACAGTTCAGAAAAGAGTTCCAGGAGCTGAATATGGAAAATGATGCCATGAAAACGTCCTTTGCTGATGCACTAAAGGGGAATGTGGCAGTAAAAGAGGCTGTAAAGGTGGTGGCACTGGAAAACATACAAACAGTTGACTATAAAGAGACAGTAATCGAAAAAATGAAAGACGTTGTGATGGAAAGGGCAAACCCACTCATCAGACAGGCACTTGATAAGGAGAAGACAGTGGTAATCTCAGGCATAAGTGAATCCCAGGAGCCAACATGGCAGGGGAGACTTGAAGAAAATAAAGCTAACGTTGTAGGCCTGATAAGAAAGCTTGGAGTAGTATGTGGTCCTGAGGATATTGTAAACATACACCAACTAGGTAAATATTCGAGGGAAGGAAAGCCGAGACCAACAAAAGTAACCTTTGAGAGAGGGGAGACATGTAGGGAAATATTGTTGAGAAAAAAAAGTCTAAAAGACCTTCAAGAATGCAAAGAAGTGTTCATTAGACGATACAGAACACAGGAAGAGATGGGAAAGATCAAAAACTTGTTGCAAGAGGCAAGAAGGTTAAATGATGAAATAAATGAAGAAGAGAAGAAAAATTTTCGTTACGGAATACTTCCAGACAAAGGGGAGATAAAGAAGATAATGACAGAAGATCAGGGGATGGGGCCTCATTAAGATTGTTATACACAAATGCTGATGGATTAGCTGGTAAGGCAGTAGAATTAAAAGATAGGATTCACAACAGTAAGGCAGATATAGTAGCAATTACAGAGACTAAGTTGAGTGAGGACATAAACAGTGTCACAGTTTTTCCTAAGGGCTTCAGAATACTAAGGATCGAAAGATCTGAGAGGACTGGTGGAGGGATAGCACTGCTCATAAGTGAGAGGATTCAAGTTGAAGAGATAAGCTTGGCTATAGAAAGTGAGTTCAGGGAATTTCTTGTTGCTCGCATAAATACTGGGTCAGAGAGCATTATAATAACTGTTGTATACAACCCACCAAGGAACCAAAATAGGCTTGAAATTTATGAGGAAAGTCATATAGGTACGATTGAAGTCATAAACTCAGTTGTTAACATGGCGCGGGAGAAAAAATGTAGGATTTTGATTATGGGAGACTTTAATCATAAAGAGATAGATTGGATAAATCTTGACCCACACAGTGGTGAGGACTCCTTTGGGGCAAGATTCCTAGATTGCGTACAAGGGAATTTCCTACACCAACATGTAATGGAACCAACAAGAGCCAGGGGTGGGGATGAGCCATCACTACTTGATCTGGTGTTCACAGATAATGTGTTGGATATTGAAAATATTGAGTATGAACCACCAATTGGAAAGAGTGACCACTGTGTGTTGTTGATGGAGTATATCATTGAAGACATTCTTCCTGAGAGTAGAGGCACTGAGGACATGAGGAGGAACTATCAGAAAGGAGATTACATCAAAATGAATGAGCTTTTTGCAGTTATTGACTGGAGAACCTTATTTTACAACAAATCTGTACAAGAAATGTATGACATCTTTTGTGAGAAATATGGGAAGATAGTAGATTGCTGCATACCTGTCACCAAAGTAGGTGTAATTCATGCCAGAGAGAAATGGTTCGATAATGGGTGTAAAAGAGCTAAGGAGTGGAGAGACAAATGCTGGAAAAGGTATAGGAGGAGAAAAAACATAAATGCCTGGCAAACCTACAAAAGAGCAAGAAACGACTACCTAAGTAAAAGGAGAGAGGCAGAGAAAGATTATGAGAGGGACATCACCAGGAAGGCTAAAGAAAATCCCAAGCTTTTCCACAGCTTTATCAGAGGAAAACTGAAGGTAAAAGAACAGGTTTTAAGGCTAAAGAGAGCGGATGGAAGCATCACTGAGACGGACGAAGAGATCTGCAAAGAATTGAACAAGGAGTTTCAGTCAGTATTTACAGTAGAATATACCCCACCCCCTCAGATTGCAGTGATAGAAGCTCAAGGGCCGGTATTAGAGAACATCAACCTTACAGCCACAGAGGTATGCAAAGCGCTGATGGATTTAGATGTTCATAAAGCTACAGGTCCTGATGACATATCCCCTCATGTGCTTAAAAAATGCGCAAACACAATATCAGTGGCACTAAGTATCATATTTAAGGAGTCATTGGAGTCGGGGGAGATTCCAAGATGCTGGAAACAAGCAAATGTGATACCTATCTTCAAAAAGGGAAGGAGGGATACGGCTCTGAACTATAGACCAGTTTCCTTGACCAGCATAGTTTGCAAAGTTATGGAGAAACTACTAAGGAAACATATCTCTCTTCACTTGGAATCCTTCAACTTTTTGTCAGTGAGGCAACATGGCTTCAGAGAAGGAAGATCAACAGTAACAAACTTATTAGAATTTTATGATGAGGTAAGCCAAATCTTACAGGAAAGAGAGGGCTGGGCAGATTGCATATTCCTAGACTTCCAGAAAGCGTTTGACACTGTTCCACATGGGAGACTTATTAGGAAGCTGCAATCAATGGCTAGAATAGGTGGAAATGTCTTGGAATGGATAAAAACTTACTTAGAAGGAAGGGAACAGAGGGTTAGAGTAAGACACTCAGTGTCTGAATGGAGAAGAGTTAGTAGTGGAGTTCCACAGGGTTCAGTTTTAGGGCCACTTTTGTTCCTTGTATATGTAAATGACCTACCAGAGTCTGTAAATTCATTCATGAATATGTTTGCAGATGATGCAAAGATTGTGAAGAAAGTAAAAAACGAGAACAATGGTAGAGAACTTCAGGAGGATCTAAATAATCTGCATGAGTGGTCAGAAAAGTGGCTAATGAAATTCAATACCTCAAAATGTAAGGTAATGAGAATGGGTACAAGTGCAAGAAGGCCCAAGCTTGACTACTCGGTGGCTGGAGTACAACTTCAGGAGACAGAAAATGAGAGAGATCTAGGAGTAAACATATTGGCAGATTTGTCTCCAGAAATACATATAAATGGCGTAGTAAGGGCAGCATATGCATTCTTATCAAATGTAAGGGTAGCCTTCAGGCACATGGACAAGGAAATGTTCAGAAATATTTATGTAACCTATGTGAGGCCAAAACTCGAATATGCAGCCCCCTTTTGGAATCCGCACTTGAAAAAGCACATAGCTAAGCTTGAAAAAGTTCAAAGACATGCCACGAAACTGGTGCCAGAAATACGCAATCTCGGTTATGATGAGAGGCTGAGGGAATTAGACTTGCCATCACTCGAAGCTAGAAGAGTAAGGGGGGATATGGTGACAGTCTTTAAATTCCTTCATGGTTATGATAGAGTGGATAGGGATCGATATTTCGATATGGCTGGCTCTAGAACTAGAGGTCATAGTTTGAAGCTTCGGAAGAAAACTTGTTTGCAGGATGTAAGGAAATACTTTTTCAGTGTAAGAGTAGTTGATAATTGGAATTCGCTAAGCGAGGAGGTAGTTAATGCTACCTCAATCCATAGTTTTAAGGACAGGTATGATAAGTATCACTAAGTCTAAAAATGGAACCGATCAGGAGACGGGAAGATACGAGCTTTGGGCTCTTTCCCGTAAACACAATTAGGTAATCACAATTAGGTAATCACACACACACACACACACACACACACACACACACACACACACACACACACACACCTGCCCCTGACTAGGATTCAAGCCTGGAACATACTTGACAATCCATCAAAGGCGACTTCACGGTAACGCCATATGCTTAGTGGTAAGGGATTTTCATGTGTGACATGTTTGAATCCTGCTTGCATGATTTGGCTGGGTTATAAAATTCAGTCTTCTGTCTACTGTAATAGCCCTGTAGGTATGGTGGCATGATTCTGTAACTTACGACTCGAGTTCGAATCCCTTGATGGTCACAAATGTTTTTCGTGCACAGTAGTAATATATATATATATATATATATATATATATATATATATATATATATATATATATATATATATATATATATATATATATATATATATATATATCCAGATATAAACGCACAAATAAATAATTGTAGTTTATAGCCCAAATATATTTTACACCGGAAAAAATAATACGGAAAACTTTTATTTATGTCAGAATTTTCCACTTACCTGAAACACAGCATTTTATATATATATATATATATATATATATATATATATATATATATATATATATATATATATATATATATATATATATATATATATATATATATATATAGTATATATGAAAATATATATATATATATATATATATATATATATATATATATATATATGTGTGTGTGTGTGTGTGTGTGTGTGTGTGTGTGTGTGTGTGTGTGTGTGTGTGTGTGTGTTTACCTAATTGTGCTTACGGGAGAGAGCCCAAAGTTCGTATCTTCCCGTTTCCTGATCGGTTCCATTTTGTACTTAGTCATACTTATCATACCTGTCCTTAAAATTATGGATTGAGATAGCATTAACTACCTCCTCGCTTAGCCAATTCCAATTATCAACTACTCTTACACTGAAAAAGTACTTCCTTACATCCTGCAAAGAAGTGTGTGTGTGTGCATGTGTGTGTGTGTGTGTGTTTGTGTTTGTGTGTGCGTTCGTGTGTGTGTGCATGTGTGTGTGTTTGTGTTTGTGTGTGCGTTCGTGTGTGTGTGCATGTGTGTGTGTTTGTGTTTGTGTGCGTTCGTGTGTGTGTGTGTGTGTGTGTGTGTGTGCACAGGCTGGACCTAATATAGAAAAACAGGGAACCTTTGTAGAAAATAATACACACTAAGTTTTGGGTTATATTAATAAATATATTATAACTATTCCTAGCTTTTGATCACAAGACAGATTCATACTGACTACCTCTCTTTCTACACACACACACACACACACACACACACACACACACACACACACACACACACACACACACACACACACATAAGTTGAATGACAACCTAAAGGAATTAGATGTTAGTTCACTGCTATCTTCTGAGAGAGACGAGATTGCTGCTTGGAATGTTCAGATTAAGGAAAACATTGAACAGTTCAGAAAAGAGTTCCAGGAGCTGAATATGGAAAATGATGCCATGAAAACGTCCTTTGCTGATGCACTAAAGGGGAATGTGGCAGTAAAAGAGGCTGTAAAGGTGGTGGCACTGGAAAACATACAAACAGTTGACTATAAAGAGACAGTAATCGAAAAAATGAAAGACGTTGTGATGGAAAGGGCAAACCCACTCATCAGACAGGCACTTGATAAGGAGAAGACAGTGGTAATCTCAGGCATAAGTGAATCCCAGGAGCCAACATGGCAGGGGAGACTTGAAGAAAATAAAGCTAACGTTGTAGGCCTGATAAGAAAGCTTGGAGTAGTATGTGGTCCTGAGGATATTGTAAACATACACCAACTAGGTAAATATTCGAGGGAAGGAAAGCCGAGACCAACAAAAGTAACCTTTGAGAGAGGGGAGACATGTAGGGAAATATTGTTGAGAAAAAAAAGTCTAAAAGACCTTCAAGAATGCAAAGAAGTGTTCATTAGACGATACAGAACACAGGAAGAGATGGGAAAGATCAAAAACTTGTTGCAAGAGGCAAGAAGGTTAAATGATGAAATAAATGAAGAAGAGAAGAAAAATTTTCGTTACGGAATACTTCCAGACAAAGGGGAGATAAAGAAGATAATGACAGAAGATCAGGGGATGGGGCCTCATTAAGATTGTTATACACAAATGCTGATGGATTAGCTGGTAAGGCAGTAGAATTAAAAGATAGGATTCACAACAGTAAGGCAGATATAGTAGCAATTACAGAGACTAAGTTGAGTGAGGACATAAACAGTGTCACAGTTTTTCCTAAGGGCTTCAGAATACTAAGGATCGAAAGATCTGAGAGGACTGGTGGAGGGATAGCACTGCTCATAAGTGAGAGGATTCAAGTTGAAGAGATAAGCTTGGCTATAGAAAGTGAGTTCAGGGAATTTCTTGTTGCTCGCATAAATACTGGGTCAGAGAGCATTATAATAACTGTTGTATACAACCCACCAAGGAACCAAAATAGGCTTGAAATTTATGAGGAAAGTCATATAGGTACGATTGAAGTCATAAACTCAGTTGTTAACATGGCGCGGGAGAAAAAATGTAGGATTTTGATTATGGGAGACTTTAATCATAAAGAGATAGATTGGATAAATCTTGACCCACACAGTGGTGAGGACTCCTTTGGGGCAAGATTCCTAGATTGCGTACAAGGGAATTTCCTACACCAACATGTAATGGAACCAACAAGAGCCAGGGGTGGGGATGAGCCATCACTACTTGATCTGGTGTTCACAGATAATGTGTTGGATATTGAAAATATTGAGTATGAACCACCAATTGGAAAGAGTGACCACTGTGTGTTGTTGATGGAGTATATCATTGAAGACATTCTTCCTGAGAGTAGAGGCACTGAGGACATGAGGAGGAACTATCAGAAAGGAGATTACATCAAAATGAATGAGCTTTTTGCAGTTATTGACTGGAGAACCTTATTTTACAACAAATCTGTACAAGAAATGTATGACATCTTTTGTGAGAAATATGGGAAGATAGTAGATTGCTGCATACCTGTCACCAAAGTAGGTGTAATTCATGCCAGAGAGAAATGGTTCGATAATGGGTGTAAAAGAGCTAAGGAGTGGAGAGACAAATGCTGGAAAAGGTATAGGAGGAGAAAAAACATAAATGCCTGGCAAACCTACAAAAGAGCAAGAAACGACTACCTAAGTAAAAGGAGAGAGGCAGAGAAAGATTATGAGAGGGACATCACCAGGAAGGCTAAAGAAAATCCCAAGCTTTTCCACAGCTTTATCAGAGGAAAACTGAAGGTAAAAGAACAGGTTTTAAGGCTAAAGAGAGCGGATGGAAGCATCACTGAGACGGACGAAGAGATCTGCAAAGAATTGAACAAGGAGTTTCAGTCAGTATTTACAGTAGAATATACCCCACCCCCTCAGATTGCAGTGATAGAAGCTCAAGGGCCGGTATTAGAGAACATCAACCTTACAGCCACAGAGGTATGCAAAGCGCTGATGGATTTAGATGTTCATAAAGCTACAGGTCCTGATGACATATCCCCTCATGTGCTTAAAAAATGCGCAAACACAATATCAGTGGCACTAAGTATCATATTTAAGGAGTCATTGGAGTCGGGGGAGATTCCAAGATGCTGGAAACAAGCAAATGTGATACCTATCTTCAAAAAGGGAAGGAGGGATACGGCTCTGAACTATAGACCAGTTTCCTTGACCAGCATAGTTTGCAAAGTTATGGAGAAACTACTAAGGAAACATATCTCTCTTCACTTGGAATCCTTCAACTTTTTGTCAGTGAGGCAACATGGCTTCAGAGAAGGAAGATCAACAGTAACAAACTTATTAGAATTTTATGATGAGGTAAGCCAAATCTTACAGGAAAGAGAGGGCTGGGCAGATTGCATATTCCTAGACTTCCAGAAAGCGTTTGACACTGTTCCACATGGGAGACTTATTAGGAAGCTGCAATCAATGGCTAGAATAGGTGGAAATGTCTTGGAATGGATAAAAACTTACTTAGAAGGAAGGGAACAGAGGGTTAGAGTAAGACACTCAGTGTCTGAATGGAGAAGAGTTAGTAGTGGAGTTCCACAGGGTTCAGTTTTAGGGCCACTTTTGTTCCTTGTATATGTAAATGACCTACCAGAGTCTGTAAATTCATTCATGAATATGTTTGCAGATGATGCAAAGATTGTGAAGAAAGTAAAAAACGAGAACAATGGTAGAGAACTTCAGGAGGATCTAAATAATCTGCATGAGTGGTCAGAAAAGTGGCTAATGAAATTCAATACCTCAAAATGTAAGGTAATGAGAATGGGTACAAGTGCAAGAAGGCCCAAGCTTGACTACTCGGTGGCTGGAGTACAACTTCAGGAGACAGAAAATGAGAGAGATCTAGGAGTAAACATATTGGCAGATTTGTCTCCAGAAATACATATAAATGGCGTAGTAAGGGCAGCATATGCATTCTTATCAAATGTAAGGGTAGCCTTCAGGCACATGGACAAGGAAATGTTCAGAAATATTTATGTAACCTATGTGAGGCCAAAACTCGAATATGCAGCCCCCTTTTGGAATCCGCACTTGAAAAAGCACATAGCTAAGCTTGAAAAAGTTCAAAGACATGCCACGAAACTGGTGCCAGAAATACGCAATCTCGGTTATGATGAGAGGCTGAGGGAATTAGACTTGCCATCACTCGAAGCTAGAAGAGTAAGGGGGGATATGGTGACAGTCTTTAAATTCCTTCATGGTTATGATAGAGTGGATAGGGATCGATATTTCGATATGGCTGGCTCTAGAACTAGAGGTCATAGTTTGAAGCTTCGGAAGAAAACTTGTTTGCAGGATGTAAGGAAATACTTTTTCAGTGTAAGAGTAGTTGATAATTGGAATTCGCTAAGCGAGGAGGTAGTTAATGCTACCTCAATCCATAGTTTTAAGGACAGGTATGATAAGTATCACTAAATCTAAAAATGGAACCGATCAGGAGACGGGAAGATACGAGCTTTGGGCTCTTTCCCG
>JAXCGZ010021844.1:7500-27679 GCA_037179515.1 Halocaridina rubra | reverse complement strand
CAATTGTGTAAAAACTTATTTCATGCAAATCTCAAAATAGGGAATATTGTTCATAAAAATGCTAAATTAAACTGAGCTGAGATGTAGTTGAAGGTGGTTTTAAGCTTAGAAAACACACAGGGTTTACGTTAAGTCATACCTAATATGACCAAAGACATACCCTAGACGGCTAAGTGGTTACCGTATATGTAAAAATGTCAAATACTTTTAAATCATAAATTTACGAATAATATATTAAACCTAAAATACACTAATTATGTGCAAAAGCCCAAAACTGTTTTACCGAAAACTTACATAAAAAAAAAATTCTTCAAACTTAAACTTACCTTACCTTCAGTATCATCTGCCAATGGTGCTTCGAAAACCAACAACAATAATGATGAACAAATAATTTTAAAGACACTGAAAACTAATTTCAAAAACTGAATTTTACATACCTAAACGTACAGCCAGAGACCTGCATAACAAGACGGTGAATCTTATTCAGCGTGGAGATACAAAATTCCTTCTCCTCATCACATTCATTAATCTGATAAAATAGGAGACAGAATGTGAACTTCAAAGTAAAAAACCAAGATCATTTTTCCTACGTTATAATACAGACGTCCATCATCTTATAATATTTTAAAGAGCTCTGTTTGGCATATACATGGTTACAACTTATACAAAAATAAAACTTCCTACATTTTTCCTCACCAAAAAAACTACAGTATAGGCCTAATAATTACAGTACTGCTCTTACATAAGTCTATATTATATTAGGTAAAGATTAAGTATAGTACAGTAATCCAAGCATGATTTGAAGATACAGGAGGGTGGGAATAGATAATATGCTAAGTAAAGACACATTTATAGTAGGGTTTTGAGTATAGGGTATTTTTGACTTACACGGGAAGTGGTAGAATCAATTAATAGCGTAAGACGAGGGACAACTGTATATGTTTAACTTTCATTTCTATCGAGTTTACTGTATATGCGACTTTGAGACAAATAGCTGTAGGTGATGTAATCATTCTTTAATAATAAAATGGACCCCAACCTGCTGCTTCAGCTTCTGAATGAGATCTTCCTGTTGTTTTACTTCCTTCATAAGTTTCATCAGCTGACTATTTTCCATGAACATATCCGTATCCATCTCCACAGTGGTGCTACCCGTAGAGCTGGCCGTGTTGCATTTGACTAAGACTCTGCGTTTTAGAGGAGTGGTCATATTTTCCTCATTTTCATGATCACTCCATTTGTCCTTATCATTACCAGAGTCCTCACCATCTAATCCTGAATGAAGAACAACACTTTTGCCATGAACCATTTCATGGATAAATTTGGCTTTATTGTTGTCAACCTTGGAGTTATTCGATATGTATTGTTCATGCACAGGTTGAGAGCCAACAATCACAATGGAACATTCTCCATCCTGTTCGAAACCACTATCGAGCCTGTCAGGTACGTCCCCAATCTCTGACTCGGATGGCACTGACGGCGGCTCCACTGCATTTTCAACACCTTTTCTGGCAATCTTTTCTAATCCTGCTTTACAGGTCTCTTCAATTATCATATCATCATGATCTACAATAAAATCATCACCAACTGCTTCTTGCCTTATAATCCTACTTCGATTCAAAATTTTGCTGTCTCTAATAAAGTCATACTTTTGAGTTGGTTTACTTTCCTTCGATTCAGAACTCATGTCCAAGTCTTGTCCACTAACAGCCGTAAATTCTAAACTTTTGGCTACGTTGCTGTTATAGTCCACTAAACCAATTCTCTCACTACACTCCAAGGTAACAGGGCTTGAAGCTTGACTAGATTGTTCAAACTTTGAGATCAACATTGACACACAAGGACCAGGGGTTCTAGGAGTGTGTCCTGATGAGGTCTTATTGCATGGCGTTTCAAGCACCTCCACATCATCCCCTTCACTACCATTTTGAGAAGATCGTCTTGAGGGTGTATAAAAGCTAGAAGTTTTAGTAGATGATTTCGTTGAGAAAGGAGACAAATTATCTTGCCTCTTTTTCCTAATATTCTCTAGCTCTTTCACAAGCTTCACCAGTTTATCTAGGAGTAAAAACAAACCAATATGAGATAATATAGACTATGTGATTTAGTGTTCTACATCAAACAAAAAAAAACAGTGCCAAGACTGGTGTATAAAATCTATTCAGCACCTTAGATATCATGTTAGTATATACAAGCATTCACGTATATCAAACATATCTATTTTAAAGAGAGATTGCAAATTTTAAGCTTGTTAATGACTAAGGTAGACACCAAAAACACTGACATTTTTCCATTTAATTTTGCTAAGAAGATCCACATTCAGTAACAATGAACATACCAAGATGCAAAGAGAATACATAAATATAATAACCTGAGGGCTTGGATTCCTTCATTCATGAGCTAAGTATATAATCACAGTTTCTAAGGTTAAATTAATAATAAGCAAGAGCATAAAAGATAGAATAAATCATTGGCTAATCATCTTACCACACTGAGCATGGAAAATAGTGTCTAAAGCTGAATACTTCTCATCATCTAATTTCTTCATCAGTGACTTGCACTGTTGTTCTTCACCATCAAATAATGATTTGAGCTGTTTGGAAGATAAGAGAAAGTTACCTTGTGAGATAAATATTTTTTAATGAGTATGACATCGGGAAGGGTAAAAATAACTGCCCTCATCAGGCCCAGTCACCAAGAACACATTTATGAAAAGAAAGGGATATAGATATGGCGAGTATTGTGACTTGTTAGATATGGTTACATATACCAATCATCTACCTATCCTGTCTTATAGGTTGGAACATGCTCCATGAAAATTCCATAGTCGGCACAATAGTTCTTAAAGTCATCTTTGCAAAATAATTTTTTCAGACATTCTCGTGATTACAGTTGAATACGATAATATATCAATGGAAAAGAGCCACTTGGAGCCAAAAATTGCTGAGGGCATATCTATAGCATTGGTCTGTAACTGCTGAGCATGAAGCTTAAATTGAGACTCAAAGGGCCTCCAGTAGATACCTGCTTTCACAGGAGCTAGACGAAATGGCATCAAAGAATAAAAACATGTACCATAATAATTTCTACTATAATCATACTTATATTTATCACCAATTACTGCAGCTTTGCTTTAGAAATGCACTGCATGATTTCAAATGTAGTTTATCCAAAACATATCATCTTCTATAGTAGTTCTTTATCTTTCTTGCTTCGATCAGTATCACAAGAACCTCTTGTTGTGCTCGTAAGTTTGATCGCAGGAGGCCATGAGCATTTAATAATAATTACAAAACATGATATAGACGAAAACAAAGATCGAAGTTGTCGTACCATATCACCGATGAGCGACGGAAACGCTGCCTCGCCCTTTCTACTTGACAGACTTGTATCAGAATGACTTCCCTTCTCAGGACTAAATCCAAACGACACACCATCATCACTCTTCTCACAAAAAGGTAAAGAGCCAGAATTGTCCTTCTGAAAAAAAATACATGTAAATATTGTAAATTTCTATGTTATGAACAATATATATATATCTTTTTTGAAGGGACACCCTGTACCACTAAGGAATACAGGAGTTCTTTATCTACTAATAAAGCTGTTTCAAATGAAGAATCCATGAAAGAATATAAAACATCTAGGCATAACATAAATAAATATACTCAAGATACTGTACACCCAAACATTTTATGAAAACAGAATGCAGGAGTTCTGTATCCGCTAGTAATGCTGCTTCATATAGAGAACCTATGAAAGAATAATAAACCAATGCAAAACATACAAAAAAACATAATCAAGATATACCAAAACACTTATGAAAACTGAATACAGGAGTTCTGTATCTGCCAAAAACGCTGTTCCAAATGGAGAATTATTGAAAAAATATAAAACATCTACGCATAATAACATAAAAATGCGCAATGAGGATATGCCAAAACACTTCATGAAAATAGAATACAGGAATTCTCTATCTGCTGATAATGCTGCTTCAAATAGAGAATCTATGGAAGAATATAACACATATAAGACATACCATTGTCTGTATCTCTGAATGAATACTAAGAGGCGTTCCTTGACCACTTCTAAGAGAATTATCAGCTGCAAATGGTGTGGAAAATGAGAATGATGCAGTTAGGCCCTCATAAACATCACCACTGACCTGAAAAGTATTAAAAAATATGATTATATAATAACTGTGTGCATTGTTTGATGTATTCACTTAGTCTTCATGAATTCGAGTGGACACACACAGGTTGGAGCTGGAGGATTAAGACTGGATGCCCTTCCTAACGTCCAACAGTGAGCTCGAAATCACAGTGTGGAAGGAACTACGAAGGAGAGGGATACCCACTCCTCTTGCTTGGCCCCATTTAGTTGACTTTTACGACACTCAAGGGAACACAGAAAAAGTCATTAGCATACTCATATTCGTTACATCTCTCTCAGTAGTATCCCTTCACATCTGACAAACAATCACAACACTTCCCATCTCTGTCTTTCTTTGCTTTATGTTTTCTTCGAGGCCAGGCCCAATGAGGGCAATTTTCTTTGCCTATCTCGGTGTCACACTCATAAAAAATATGAAACAAAAGACTACTGCTTCAGCAATACTTTTATGTATTAAATTTATCTGTACTACTAGGCGTTGCATTTATACTCCCCCAAGTATATATAGAACTTTTCTTGTCTGAAAGATACATGTGAATCTCTGAGTGAAATATCAAAAGTGCTAATTGTGTAATAAACAATTTCAAAACATACCTCTGAGTAAGATCGTGATGTCATAGAAGCTAACTGTCCTTTCACATGGAGTAGTTGTTCCTCTAAGCAGCTTTTTTCTTCGTGAAGGGCCTGGAGAAAACAACAGTTTTCTTAATGACTCTGTAGTGAATGATACTTGCCTTACCAGTCTAAACTAATTAATCCAAATATTCAAGTCATTTATATTTTGGATATAAGTAAACAAAACTTAATAATATATAATAAAGTAAAATATCCTGTAAGCTCAAGTCTTACCACACAGAGTATTAATAGTCTTGCTACGTTTTAAATGTTACTATTAGTCCCTAGTATGGGGAGGACACATATATGGAGCTGGGGAGTCAAAGCTAGATGCCCTTCCTAAGGCCCAACGATTGGCTTGCTACCGTATCTTTCACTATACAATATACTAATATAATCTATTGACTCAAGAGCCTTCCTCTCATCGATGAGGACCTAAGTCAGACTACCATCAGAGATTATATAACAACGCTATGACAATCCTTTGGCGGATAAGGACAAATACCCTACTTGCAGTCATGTTAAACAACAAATATCTTTATCAATACTACGAACTATAAATTAACACTTACCTTGATCAAACAAACTACAGAATCTTAAGAGCATAATATTTCTAAGGATTACGACACAATACTAGTTAAAAATGCAAGGATTGTACATAATCCACTCACAAATAATAAAAATTAAATGTCCCTCCTCACACCAAACTGGCACTTAAATAAAGACGTCACCATGTAAAGCACACATATGGGCCAATCTCTACGATCTCCCGGGCCACAAAGATATTTTTCATCTTAATTCGGGACAAATGTTCACCATAAAAATTTCACATTTTTTTACATAATATTTTCAGCTACAGCAGTTGTATACAGGCAATATTTAAATCAAAGAATTTAAAAAAATAAATACAAATAAAAACATTTTATATATTTTTCTACTTGGATATTACCGGTATAAAACTACAATAGCTATAAATATTATGCAAGAAAACTTGACATTTTCAAATGAACTTTTGGCCCGAATTACGATGAAAACTGTCTTATGAGGCCCAGATGATCATAAATGCTGTCCATATGTGATCTAAATTAACAAAATATGAATACGTAACAACATTAAGCAATATCAAACACTATTTTCCTTGGCTTAATCACCTGATCATAACAGCTAACTAATCTCTCCTGACCACCTACCACAACTGCTTCAGAGCATCTTATCTGGTAATCTTGTTTATGCTCCTATCAATTATCACAAACTACTTACAATTTGCCCCATTAAAATGCCTTATCACGAACGCGAGGAATGTCTTAATAGAATCCTGGCATGCGTTTATCTCTTGGAGTTTTTATTTAACAATTACTTCTCTAAGCTATCTCCATATTGCGTACAAAAATAATAATCACTCATGAACTAATTATATCTTCCTCTTAAGTAATTCACTGGTTTGGCACCTGGCTCCCTCCGTGCAGATTCCACATGGTGCCACAAAAAAGCAGCAGAAAAAGGGTATAGGGGAAATTTTCGTGCTTGTTGTTAGCCATTTAATGTCACTATTTATCGCCATTGTGAAGGTGGACAAAGATAAATTAAGAATAGGGGAATTGAGGCTAAATGCCCTTCCTTTTGTACAATTAAGCTATTATGTAAAGTTAATTAATAAATCTAAATGTAACTTCTTATCAGCCGAATATTCTGGCGCATTTGTTGCAAATCTCATAGTATCTCTTCACATCTGACATGTCACAACACTCCCTACCTCTGTTTCTCTTTTTGCTCTTTCTCATCACTATTATATTGTTTCAGCCTGTCTCTTTTTATTCTATATCATTCTTATATTTCTGCCTTGTCCTTAAGGTGATAATTTTTCTTAAATGTTTTCCTAATGCCGGGGCCCTATGGAGACAATTTTCTTTGCCCGTCCGGGGGTTTCACACTTTATATATATATATATATATATATATATATATATATATATATATATATATATATATATATATATATATATATATATATATATGAATCATTTTTTTACCCCGACCGGGACTCGAACCTAGGACTTTTAATTACTAAGTCAAGGCGCTACCAACTACACACCACAGAAGGTAAAAAGGAATCCAACCTTATAGCTTATATCTGCTATACTTAGGGATGAACGCATTCTATCTGAATGCCACTATGTTCATATTACAGATTCCCCAACCTCACTCGTGGCTTCATTTTAGCATTTAATTCAATTCCCAATCTCATTCGGGTCATACAATAACCAAGCAAGCACATTACATATGTGAAAACATGAATCATTTTTTTACCCCGACCGGGACTCGAACCTAGGACTTTTAATTACTAAGTCAAGGCGCTACCAACTGCACACCACAGAAGGTAAAAAGGAATCCAACCTTATAGCTTCTATCTGCTATACTTAGGGATGAACGCATTCTATCTGAATGCCACTATGTTCATATTACAGATTCCCCAACCTCACTCGTGGCTTCATTTTAGCATTTAAATCAATTCCCAATCTCATTCGGGTCATACAATACCCAAGCAAGCACATTACATATGTGAAAACATGAATCATTTTTTTACCCCGACCGGGACTCGAACCTAGGACTTTTAATTACTAAGTCAAGGCGCTACCAACTACACACCACAGAAGGTAAAAAGGAATCCAACCTTATAGCTTATATCTGCTATACTTAGGGATGAACGCATTCTATCTGAATGCCACTATGTTCATATTACAACCTGACTCGTGGCTTCCTTTTAGCATTTAATTAAATTTTTACCCCGGTCGGGGTAAAAAAATTATTTATGTTTTCACATATGTAATGTGCTTGCTTGGTTATTGCATGACCCGAATGAGATTGGGAATTGAATTAAATGCTAAAATGAAGCCACAAGTGAGGATGGGGAATCTGTAATATGAACATAGTGGCATTCAGATAGAATGCGTTCATCCCTAAGTATAGCAGATATAAGCTATAAGGTTGGATTCCTTTTTACCTTCTGTGGTGTGTAGTTGGTAGCGCCTTGACTTAGTAATTAAAAGTCCTAGGTTCGAGTCCCGGTCGGGGTAAAAAAAAATTATTTATGTTTTCACATATGTAATGTGCTTGCTTGGTTATTGTATGACCCGAATGAGATTGGGAATTGAATTAAATGCTAAAATGAAGCCACGAGTGAGGTTGGGGAATCTGTAATATGAACATAGTGGCATTCAGATAGAATGCGTTCATCCCTAAGTGTAGCAGATATAAGCTATAAGGTTGGATTCCTTTTTACCTTCTGTGGTGTGTAGTTGGTAGCGCCTTGACTTAGTAATTAAAAGTCCTAGGTTCGAGTCCCGGTCGGGGTAAAAAAATGATTCATGTTTTCACATATGTAATGTGCTTGCTTGGTTATATATATATATATATATATATATATATATATATATATATATATATATATATATATATATATATATATATATATATATATATATATATATATATATATATATATAAAAGTGCTGTTTCCCATACAAAATTAGACAAGAATACTTGAAACCTTCGTTTTCTATAACATACTGTCAAAGTAAATGTAACATTTTATGGCACACACGAGTAAAAATTAATAAACCTGAGGTAAGGCTTAAAATTTCTATAAAAAGTAGTGACCAAAAAAAAAAAATAGAAGATTAATGATATACATATGTACTAGAATAACACACGCTATTATAGCACTGTATATGAATAACTCCCCACCTGTAACCTACTCTCTCCAACTATTTGGTAATTCTACCTAAAAACAAAATTTAAAGAATAAATGATATCTGGGGCAAAAACAATAATGAGTTTCCTACCTCATTTAGCTTTTCAAGCTCCTTTATAGCTTCTTTAGCATCTTCAGCTTTCTGCATAGCTTCAGTCTTGCACTGAAGGAGCTTTAGGGCTAAATTCGCCATTTCCGTTTTGTGGTCCTGTATCAAGGCTTCTTCTCGGATATTATGATTTTCCAACTCATCGCGAGCACTGTCCAGCTGAAAAATATGGCGTTATTGAAAGAAAAAAAAGGTTTGAACAATCATATTTTGGCACGTGGTAATTTTTTTAATATGATTGTGACACCAAGACGGGCAAAAAAATTAATTTGCCCTCGTCGGGACTGGGCATGTAGATAACAAAGCAAAGAGAAAAAGAGATTGGGATTGTTGCGACTAGTCAGATGAGAAGGGATAATGTGAGATGCGGAACGAATATCCAAGAATATTCGGTGTTAATGTAGGCATAAAAAATGAATCTTCATTTTCAACCCAAAACGATTGCCTAAACACTAGGTGCCTATTCATACTGCTAGGTGAACTGAGGTAGTTGGGTCCAGAGAAACCTGCCCAAGAGCTTTCTACTCGCTCAGGATTGAAACTCTTAGGACAATTTACTTAACAATCCCTAAGGAGTGTGTGACCTGATAGACCAGCGTTTCTCAACCGGTGCGCCCTGAAATGTAGCTAGGTGCGCCCCAAGTTATAGAAAAGTAATTGATGATTATTTCTTATATGAAAAAAAAATCTGTATTTTAAAAAAATTACGGATAGGCACGTGGTTCCCGTGTCTGAGTCAGGTATTTGTCGTTTGATATTTTAAACTGGATGCTCATTTCCTAAACCTTTAAAAAGGAATGGATAATTCTTTCCCTTTTCCCTTCCTCAGGGATTTAAATCAGTCATTATCTCTCCCTCTCTCTCTCTCGTTAATGGTTGATATAAAATCTTAAAGTAACCCTTCCTAAAGCATGCGAGAAGCAGCTAAAATGACATCTGAGTACAAGAATCGGCGGTAATCCTTTGACCTAAGTGCCGCGAGAGGGACATCTTAAAAATCGAAGATAAAAAGATGCCCATTCATCAATTTTGGATTTCCATCAAAGAAAATCCTTCAATAGCTCGTAAAGCACTGAATATATTATTGCAGTACTCCATATCATACCTCTGTGAATTAGAATGTTCTACATTTACCAACATTAAATGTAAACACAGATCAAATATTAGATGTATTGATGAGAAAATTAGAATATGCTTTTCACATATAAGGCCTAATATTGAAAAAATTGCCAAAGCACATCATATGTCTCATGAGAGCATAATTGATAAAATATTAAAAGTACAGGCTTATTTCAAGAGTCTTTTTTAATAATTTTACTATTTTGCAAATTTATGGATAACTATCTTATTGATATATTAAGTGCGCCTCAGAGTTCTAATTACTCTACAAGTGCACCCTAATTAAAACAAAAAAGGTTGAGAAACACTGTGATAGGCACTGAAAATTTTTTACTATTAAACAAGAACCTTAAGCATTCTATATTTCTATATACAATTGCCATAATTCCCCTTATATGGGGGTGGCTGAGTCGGAGTATAACAATAAGTTTATTCTATCTGGGAGGAAAATACAAAGCAATGGATTCTCATTCCTCTCATTCTGCTCAGTTTAGTCAACTTTTGCGACACGCAGGGGAATACTGAGGAGGTATTCTAACCCCCCTAATCAGGCCAATGGTGGAAACGATATACATATCATACATGATACACATTTTTTCAAGCTCTGTTTAATACCCAAATATGATGCCCTGTTCCACGCTTCGTATTTTATTACTGCTCATTATACGGATGGACACAGACAGATTGGAGCTGGGGAATTAAGGTTACATGCCCTACCTAACACCCAACGGTGGGCTCGATTGTGGGTTTATCACCCTCTCAAGTCGAATGTTCCAACCACTATATTTCAGATTGGAGCTTGAGAATTAAGGCTGCATGCCCTACGCAATGCCCAGTGGTAGGTTCGAGAGTGGATATGCCACCTCCCGAGTCGAGAATTCTAACCACTATGGTACGGCTGTCCCCAATACCAAGTTAAGGGGGGGGGTAAACTATGATAAATATAAAAAAACTAAATATACAAAAGATAAACATGAAAATAAAAACCCATTTTAGAAATCCAGATATAACTACCTCTCTTTGCATGACCTTGAGCTTATTGGTCAGAGACGAATTTTCCTTTTCCAAACATGAGATTTTGTCCTCCTGTTCCTTGAACAGAAGTAACCGCATCTCCTCAGCTTCTTCCTCCATGCGGCGCGTCTCAATAAGCTGTTGTTGCATGCTGAAAGAGGAGAGGGACGAGAGTAACCTCAGGATCTTGTAGAGATAAGTACCTCCCAGAACCCGGAGTAAATCTACATAACCCTCAAGTTTCCTTTGTAAAAATGAATTATCCTTAATACTAACTTGTATAGATGGCTAGGTTAAGTTACGTCAGGTTAGGTTAAAATATTAATCTATACACAACTAAACCCACATCTATAATGGTATACAGTAATTCTCAGAATTACCTTGTAAAGACGGTTAAGTTAAGTAAAGTTAGGTTAAAGATCTTAATCGCATACACAACTTAAACCCTACACCTATAATGGTATACAGAAATTCTCAGAATTACCTTGCGAAGATGGTTAGTTTAGGTTAGATTAAAGAGCTGAATCTAATACACCACTAAACTCACACCTATTGTGGTATACAGTAATTTCTCGTATTGCAAAGTTGTCACAATTAATCAACACGTGGTTCTCGCACAGTAGATGCATAGTTCGACTCCCCAAGAAAGTTTTGTACATCCCTTTCGTCAGATAGGCTTTGGACAACTTTTCAACTGACAAGTGCCAAAAAGACAACTGCCAGATTGTCAACTCGCCAACAGCCAAGTTGCTCAACAAGAATCTCCTGATGAACAGTTGTCCCAATAGGGACAGCTGACCTAGGTTAGGTCAGGATAGCTTATATAGTACCACTCGGGAATTTTTCCGACGGGCAGTTGTCCCTAACGGGCAAAAGAAGTTAATCGAAACGTTCGTCAACCAGTTGGCATTTGGGCAGATGACTTGGGTAAAGTGAATATGGGCAATATGCCTGTCTGGCACTCTCTTACTATAGCTACATGTTTTACAGCAATGGATGGATGGATTCGGTTTTACGTCACGAACTCCCTTTTTCTACTAAGAGCTAGGACGATTGCCTTCTTGCGAAGGACTACGTTTTACAGAAATAAAAACATTAAATATTGTACTTGTTAAGTGCATGTTCGAGTTGTTGGCAATGCTGTCGAAGGGATGAGTTCGATTCTTCAGAGCAGGTGACTTGGTGATCCAACTCGGCATTTTCTTCCAGGAGGCGACGATTTGTGTGTTCCAACTTCAGTAAGTCCTGCCGCAAATCCTCGGAATCGCTGGAAGTCGAATATTGAAAATAAAGTTAAATAAAATACTTCCCTTAGATAAAAAGGCAAATATAACTCTTTAATGTCTTCCCGAATTAAAAGAGCGTAAGACACAAAAGAGTTCAAGACTGCGTAAGGAATAAAAAATGTATAAAAAAAATTCCTTAAAGAAAATATACATCAACTGTTAATACAAACGAGAGAGAGAGAGAGAGAGAGAGAGAGAGAGAGAGAGAGAGAGAGAGAGAGAGAGAGAGAGAGAGAGAGAGAGAGAGAGAGAGAGAGAGAGAGAGAGAGAGAGAGAGAATGAAACTACGACAAATATAACAAGAGTTATAAAAATATTTATGCAAAGAAAAACAACACAACTTTCTATGGGAAAATATAAACAATATCAAAACCACTATAATGTCATAACTCTCATTTATTTTTCTAATATTTCATTATTATTACTAATGCTTTTATAATTATCATTATAATTATTACTGTCATTGTTATTATCATTATTATCAGCTCTCATTTAATAGATTTTATTCTTATTAATATTGTATAATATTATCGTTATTATCACTGCTACCATTATTATTATTATTATTATTATTATTATTATTAGTAGTAGTAGTAGTAGTAGTAGTAGTAGTAGTAGTAGTGGTGGAAGTAGTATCTTCATTATAATTATTATTATTATTATTATTATTATTATTATTATTATTATTATTATTATGAATATAATTATTATTATTATTATTATTAATATCATTATTAATATAATTATTATTATTATTATTATTATTATTATCATTATTATTATCATTATTATTACTTTCATGTTAGAAGAAGACTTACGGTGTGCTTGGACATGCATCATCCACAATACTGCCAAAGGTGAAGTTAAGTTCAGGCTGGGGCTCCGCCAGCTGGTTCACGCGGTTCATCTTTGCAACATTACCATCTCTGGAGAGCAAAATGCATTATGTACACATTGATTGCAATCCCTCTTGTAAGGGGGATATCTGAGTCAAAGCACACACATTCACCAAAAAACCAATTCATCACAGTCACAACTCTAAGTTCCTTGGGAATGAAGGGTCGCCATAAGAACCCCCATCATCACAATGCTTGAGTCACTCACAGGGTTAGTGGGCAAGTATATTCTGTCATGAGACCCGATAGCCCTGGCTAGTGAACCAGCATATTAACAACAAAAAGCACCTAATTTACAATATATATATATATATATATATATATATATATATATATATATATATATATATATATATATATATATATATATATATATATATATATATATTAAACATTTATTCGTTTTTAACTTTTTTTTTAACTTGATGGCTTTGATACACTAGAAACGAGAGGGAATTTTTTTTTCTGAACAAATATGGAAGAAGAAGAAGAAGAAGAAGAAGAAGAAGAAGAAGAAGAAGAAGAAGAAGAAGAAGAAGAGGAAGAAGAGGAAGAGGAAGAAGAAGAAGAAGAAGAAGAAGAAGAAGAAGAAGAAGAAGAAGAAGAAATAATGACAATTAAATATCTAAGTAAATAATCATACGAAGAAAAAAATAACCCAAAGGTAAAACTTACTGAAATACAGCATCTGCGAAGGTGTTATTACCATTACTGTTGTTTTTGTGGGTGTTAATACTCGTGAGGGTGAGGCTACTCTCGTAAAGGAATGAGGTGGGGGGCGGCTTTACGGGTGAAGCGCGCCAGGACATATCCAGATCGTCTAGGATTCTTCCCCCGCTTCTCTCTCCTCCCAGAGACCCTCCTTTGGAGGGAGAGAAACCCTCACTTAACCAAGGTAGTAGCGTACTCCTCCTGCAATGTAAACATACAATATATTAAAATAAAATATATGTGCTTTACAAATATAAAGAAATAATAATATATATTCATACAAAGACTTACAATCGCTTGAAGCGAGGGATATGATATTGGCTTTTAAATTCCTTCAAGATTTCGAAACAGAGTGGACGGGGAGCAATATTTTGATGTGAGTGGCTTTAGATCTAAGAGGTCATACTTTGGATCTTAGTAAGAAAAAATTTTTGGTGGATGTACTTCAGATGTACTTTTTTTTATTGTAAAAATAGTTGATATTTGGAATTCGCTAAGCGAGGAAGCAGTAAATGCTAAATGCACTCATAGTTTAAAGGACATATATAATAAGTGTCTAAAAGAAAATATTTAAACCGATCAGAAGACGGGGAGATAAGAGCACAGGGCTTTCTAGTGAATACATTCAAGTGCAAAAAGGTAAACAAACACACACGCACGCACGCACACGCACACATAAAACATACTAAAAGTTATATCCAAAATCGTGTAAAAATTCAGTAGTTCACATGTAAAAGAAATTCTAATATAAAAATCGCTGTGTGATTATCAAAAATTATTTTGGAGTCAAGTGTGGATGTGGACAGGGGGGGGGGAGGTCATGGCAACCGGTCACTGAGAAGTACCACAGGTCAGATATTATCTTCCTTTCATTTTACCAAGCTCATCCGGCACCTATTGCAGATACATGTCAAATCTCTGGAAATTTTGTTTAATAAAATTATCTCTCGGGACTTATTTTGACAGGGAGAGTAAAAAAAAAATGCTTTGTAAAAACAGAGCTAAAACACACACATTCATACACACATATATTGCTGTATTTACTGTGAGTGTTTGTAGGTAATTGACTTGACGAATCTGGCAGAACTGTAAGTCATTAACTTCCTATTGTGGAAAAAGTTATCAGCATGTCACCATCGCCCTAAAAGAGAGAGAGAGAGAGAGAGAGAGAGAGAGAGAGAGAGAGAGAGAGAGAGAGAGAGAGAGAGAGAGAGAGAGAGAGAGAGATAACAATGACCTTGATGTGAGCTGTAATTTCTCAACTAGACAAATCGTTTCTGCCATACGAAAAATAAGTCAATGATGATGAGTGGGTATTTAAACTACTCCTCCTCCTTCCCCCATGCTACGTCCTCCATTACTACTACTACTACTGATAATAATAATAATTATTATTATAATAATAATAATAATAATAATAATAATAATAATAATAATAATAATATTTTCATTATTATTATTATTATTATTATTATTATTATTATTATTATTATAATTATTATTATTATTATTATCATTATTATTATTATTATCATTATTATTAGTTAGTATATTTATTATTATTATTATTATTATTATTATTATTAGCAGTAGTAGTAGTGTTGCTACCACTACCACTACTGCTACTACAACCACTTCAGCCAAGGTGAAATGAATCCATCTTTAGAAAATTATCGTAATCCAAGAATCACGTTTCTTTAATAATTGGGAACGAGAGAGCTAATGACCAACCAACAGATTCACTCGAAAACGATGACGCAATACCAGTTATTACGACAAGCGAAACTTTTCCTCTCATTTTACACAGAAAGTGAAAGAAGTAAAAATAAAAGAGTTCAAAAGTACAAAAAGTATAAAAGTATGCATCTCCTTTTTTCGTTTATACTTTAAAAGCATAAATCTAACTCGTAATTACACCCAAATTGTCACATAATGACAGACAAGGGGAGGGGAAGTTGGATATTTAATGGGGGGGTCGATGATGAAAATGTAGAGGAAAATGGAGGGGAAAGAAGAAAAAAAAGAGAGATGGGGCTTAAGGAATAGGGAGGAAATGTGGAAGGGGTTAGTGAGGAAAGAAGAAATGTAGATGGAATGTAGGAAAATCGAGGATATGTGGAGGGGAGAGAGGAAACATGGCGGGGGAAGGAGGGGAGGGATGAATTGTAGCGGGAGATGACGGGGGAGGAGGATATGTAAAGGGAGATAACGAGGGAGGAGGATATGTAAAGGGAGATGGGGCAGGGGAAAAATATGGAAGGGAGATGGAGGATATGTGGAGGAAGATGGAGGACGAGGGAAAAAATGTGATGGGGTATGGTGAGGAAGGGAGGAAAGCTAGAGGAGGAAGGAAAAATGTGGAGAAGGAAGAGAGGAAATGTAGAAATTTGGAGGAGGAAGGGAGGAAATGTGGAGGGGGATGGTAAGGAAGGGAAGAAATATGGAGGGGGATGGAGAGAGAGAGAGGTGGGAAATCTAGAGCGGGATGGAGGAAATGTGGAGGAAGAGGAAGGAAATTTGGAGGAGGAATGAAATTTGGAGGGGAAATGAAGGGCAGGGAGGAAATGTGGAGGAGAGTAGGAGGAAAAGGGAGGGAATGTAGAGGGGGATGGAGGAGAAGGAGGAAATACGGAAGGGGATGGAGGAATAGGGAGGAGATGCAGATAGGGGGAAGGAGGAGGAAAATTAGAAGGGGATGGAGAAGGCGAAAAAACGGAGGGAGATTGAGGGATAGGGACCAGGTGCTATTAGGGGGATGGAGGAGAATTTCCTTCTAAGAATATACTTCTAAAGAGAGGTTAAAAGGTCTCGGTTCAAACTGGGGAAAAAAAAAACAACCAAACAAACAAGTAGCTATAAACTGCACACACACACATTTTTCTTGTTAAATGGAGCGAGCACCCGCGCAAAAGATGCAACAAATCAACAACGGCAAAATTATCAGCAACAACAACAAAGCAACAAAAGTATCAGCAAAAACAACGAAAAAAGCCCAATAATGGTGAAAAACATAAATACAAGTAAAACTACAACTACAAAAGCAAAACATGAACAAGAACAACGACAACAATAACAATAACGACAAAATTAGCAAAAGCAACAACAGCAGTTAGGAAAATTATAATAAATGCAGTTATAAGAAAAACAAAAACGACAACAATATTACTTTCAGCAACAGTAACAACGACAATGATAACAGTGGCAGCAACCGAAAGAGTAGCAGCAGTAAGCGTGACAAGAGGAGTATTAGTAGCAAATATACTTAACAATAGTAAGAGAAGCAGTAGCAATTGGAAAACGGAAACAGCAACAATAACAACTGCAAGAGCATCATCATCATCATAATCATCAGTGGCAAGAGTGCCAGCAAGAACGGCAAGAGTGCCAGTAGTAGCAGGAATGACGTACAAGAGAAACAACAATAACTAAAACAACAGCAACTACAGTAAAGAAAATTCAACAAAAGTTGCAAATGTCGCAAAAAAAAAATTCTTTTTATAGTCTGGAGACATTACAAGTAGAGATCATAAAACAATAACAACGAACATGAAGAATAATGATAAAAATTATAATAAAAACGTCTCAAAACCGCAACCTCGCATTTAATATATATATTATATATATATATATATATATATATATATATATATATATATATATATATATATATATATATATATATATATATATATATATATATATATATAATTCTTATGACAGAGAAAGTTTTCAAGCTATTAACTGCAGTCCAAAGATGATTTTTTTACACAAAATGCTCTCATTATTCATCATTCTCTTATGTCTGCCTTGTCCTTTAGCAGCTACTCTTTCTTCTCCTCTATGTTTTTATGGTCCCCGGACCAGATAAGGGCATATTTCTTTACTCGTCCCGGTGTCACTATGATATAATATATATATATATATATATATATATATATATATATATATATATATATATATATATATATATATATATATATATATATATATATATATTTGTGTGATTACCTAATTGTGTTTAAGGGAAAGAGCCCAAAGCTCGTACCTTCCCGTCTCCTGTGTGTGTGTGTAAAATTACAAACTGAGCTTCATATCAAAGAAATTAAATAAAAAAAATAAAAAAATACCATAAAATTATGACGACATTTAAATACGCTAAGGATCAGGAATTTTGAGAAGGGTATCTAGCCTTAATCCGCTTGCTCCAATATGTCTATGTTCTCGTCAGTCGAATGAGAAGTAAATTTTGACAAATACTGACAGTAAACACATACACAAAATATGTGCGTGTGTCTACGTAAGGAAGTTGCAAGAAATATTGAGACTTTTAGTACATACTACTTTCAAGTGTGTTACTTATCTTCAGAGGAATCTGATATGTGTGTGTGTGTGTGTGTGTGTGTGTGTGTGTGTGTGTGTGTGTGTGTGTGTGTGTGTGTGTGTGTGTGTGTGTGTGTGTGCGCGTGTGTGTGTGTGTGTGTGTGCGCGTGTGTGTGTGTGTGTGTGTGTGTGTGTGTGTGTGTGTGTGTGTGTGTGTGTGTGTGTGTGTGTGTGTGTGTGTGTGTGTGTGTGTGGTGTGTGTGTGTGTGTGTGTGTGTGTGTGTGTGTGTGTGTGTGTGTGTGTGTGTGTGTGTGTGTGTGTGTGTGTGTGTGTGTGTGTGTGGTGTGTGTGTGTGTGTGTGTGTGTGTGTGTGTGTGTGTGTGTGTGTGTGTGTGTGTGTGTGTGTGTGTGTGTGTGTGTGTGTGTGTGTGTGTGTGTGTGTGTGTGTGTGTGTGTGTGTGTGTGTGTGTGTGTGTGTGTGTGTGTGTGTGTGTGTGTGTGTGTGTGTGTGTGTGTGTGTGTGTGTGTGTTAGGAGGAAACGGGAACATATTAAATTGCTAAAAATGGTAGTAACAGTGAACAAAACACAATAATAATAATAATAATAATAATAATAATAATAATAATTATAATAATAATAATAATAATAATAATAATAATAATAATAATAATAATAATAATAATAATAATAATAATAATAATAATAAAACAATTATAATAGAAATAATAATAACCAACAATAACAGTACAATAAAAAGGACAAAAATAAATATATAAACAGTAATCACGAAAAAATACAATAATAAATCATGAGAATATTAGATATACTAATCATGAAATTCTAATAATAATTGTACCATACTAGTAATAATAATAAAAAAAAGATATAATAATAAAAACAAATTGAGTAAAAATAAGTCATTTATAGATAAAAAGAATATTATGTTATTTCCAAAATCAGATTTTTTAAACTTGAATGAAGCCTGCTTGATAATATGGGATCAATTACAAATAGCCCATGACTTAAGTTGATATTTCGGTGCTCACTCAAGTTAATCATTGCAGATTCCAAGATGTTTCTAGTAATAATATCCATATTTCTTACTAAGATGGAAGCACTGTTCCAATCTATATGGTGATGGCAATCAGCATAACGCTTGAACAAAGCATTATAAAGACTTACAGTTTCGAACGTTATATTTACATTGATTGACACAACATTCTAATGATTTACTAGTCTGACCAAATTATACTTATCACAGTCTTTTCATGGAATCTTATATATAATATTGGAAGTGGAAACAGGATTATTTTTAATCAACATATTGCAAAAAGTATTTTCATATTTGAAAACTAAACGGACATTTAATATTCTCAAAATCCTGACTAAGCTATGACATCACTGAAAATAGTTAATAACTAGGGAATAATTAAAATTCGAAACAACATTACTGTCGGTAGGGATGGTCTATAAAATACGCGTTTTGCAACACTGAAGCAACTATTTAAGAACAAATTGGGATAACAAAAATATTTTCCAATATCAAAGACTCGATCAATCAATGTCAACATCACGGAACGGAATTTTGATTTTACAATACGGAAAGCTCAGAAAAACATTGGAGATAATATAGATATTTTTATTTCAAGATTTTGAACAGAATAAAAATGTACAGTCGGTCTTCTAGTGCTTTGTTCAAGCATTATGCTGATATCATTCACCATATTGATAGAAATAATGTTTCTATTTCAGTAAGAAGTAAGGATATCATTACTATAAATATTTTCCAATCTACAACAATTAACTTAACTTAGCACCGAAACATTCACTTAGGTCATGGTTTAGTTGTAACTGATCCCATATTTATTAGGTATGCATCATTCAAGTTTGAAATAAGTCATTTTGGAAATTACATAATATTCTTTTATCTATAATTGATTTATTTTTATTACAGTTTTTTTGCTATTATAATTAATTATTTTTTTTATTTATTATTACTATTAGTCTACCATTATTATTATCCTTTCATAATTACTATATTATTAGCTAAATAATAATATTATTGTTAGTATTTCTAATATTATCATTATTATTATTATCAATATTTTTTTCGTGATTACTGTTTATATCATTATTTTTATCCTTCTTATTGTACTGTTGTTAGCTATTATTGGTTATTATTATTT
>JAXCGZ010021844.1:0-5000 GCA_037179515.1 Halocaridina rubra | reverse complement strand
TATATATATATATATATATATATATATATATATATATATATATATATATACTGACATTAATTGAAATCAGACTTGCTTAACAATGTTTTCTGATACAGCTTCCTTTCCTCTACACACTTCCCCCATATTCATATAAAAATGATAGATCGCAAACTTTTAGGCTTCATTTTGTCACTTGGTTATACAGTCACAAAAAACTTATTAAAATCTAAGAGTACTTACTGCTATGATGGTCACTAGGTGTATACCAAAAGACGGATCGTCAGTATAAAATATTAAGTATATTTATGCAAGTATAAGACAATTCTCGAACACTGGCAATTATGTAGTAAGCTGGCCCATGGTATCAGCCGCCCGTTGCGATACTACAGCTGATGTGGTCTTTTGGACTTAAATAAGACTGTCCAGGATTGTTCGATGTTAAGTCTTCATTCAGTTACGGTTCTTTTTCTATGCCTACATCAACACCGAATATTCTTGAATATTCGTTACACATCTCTTATTACCCCTTCACTTCTGACAAGTCATAACACTCCCCATCTCTGCTTCTCTTTACTTTATGTTATTTTTTCGTGCCCAGGTCCGATGAGGGCAGTTTTATTATTATTTTTTTTGGGGGGGGCAGTCCTGGTGTCAAATGAAAAAAAAAAAAAAAGTTTCCCTTAAAAACAATAACAAAAACTTCATTTTCACTCGTATATTTTAGGCATGTTTCCAAACAATATTTCTCGTCCACTGACTTATATGTAAGACTATCATATACATATGTTCTGTGGAGAGGACACATAACAAAACTGTACAATTTGTAGGAAACAACAACGGTTGAGTAAGAATTGAGATGGCCCGTCTCTATCAGTCCGATCGTCCTCAAAATCTTTCAAAGTGACCAGACTGGTTTCTACATGATCCTCAAGGTATACGGGTCCAAATTGACCCAATCCACCTCAGTGTAGAATATCTACGAAAAACTGACGTTTTTCGTCGATGGCAACATTTTCCTTTATATAACCGAAAACCATATCATATATGTGACTTTCTATTTGTGCTATACACGAATATATTGACAAAAATGCAAAGCAAAGTACCTAATTCAATAATTTTAGCTTGAAATAACAAATGTAATCCATACAAACACAATACTCCATACAAGGTGTGTATATATATATATATATATATATATATATATATATATATATATATATATATATATGACGAAAACTATTCTGACGTCATGGATCAGTATATTTGACAAAACAAATCCCACTGAATTTTTAATATCTGCTTGTAAAAAACTTATGCTATGTCAATAATCGACACATAACTTGCCATTTATGCATGTAAGGTTGTCTTGGAAATCGACAGTACAGTAGCATCTACATAAGCAATGCTTCCTAAAACTAGAAATAAATGAACGACTCAATGTGACTACACACACGTATACAACACGTACAAACATACACAGTGTAAGAGTAGCTGATAAATGGAATTCACTATGCGAGGAGGCAGATAATGCTAACTCAATCCATAGTCTTAAGGACAAGTATCATAAGTATCACTGAGAACAAAAACGGAACGGACCAGGAGACGGGGAGTTACGAGCATATGGTCTTAACCGTAAGTACAATTAGGTACTTACGCAAGTGATTTCTTAGCAAATGTAAGGGTGGCCTTCAGACACATGGACAAGGAAATGTTCAGACATACTGTGTAACTTATCTGAGGTCAAAACTTGAACATGCAGCACCTTTTTAGAATTAGCATTTGAAAAAGAACATAAATAAAATGGATTAAGTTAAAAAAAAAAATATACGAAGCTAGTGATAGAAATACGCAATCTCAGTTATGAGGAAAAGCTGAGCGAGTTAGATATACCATTATCTGAAGCTAGAAGAAAGAAGGGAGATATGGTGACGGTTCTTAAATTCCATAATGGTTCTGACAGATTGGACATGTTGCCGTGGCAGTTCGAGACCCGCCACGGTACCGATTAACAATAAAATATGCCATATAAAACAATACACTGCGTTATGTGTCAAAATTAGTCTCTATTCGAATGAGGGAGAACACAAACATGTTAAAGCTCGGAAATTAAGGTTGAATGTCCTTCCTAACGCCCCTCGGTGGGATCGGACCGCGGCAATTGCTTCCCGACTTGAACACTCTACCACAGAGCTAACCTTTGTTCCCGAGAAAAAATATGCAATACATACATTGGATTTTGTTTTTACGTTTTGTGTCACTACTAATCCCAATTTGGGGGGTGAACACAGACGGATTGAAGCTGGGGGATTAAAGATATAATGGAATATATACTATGAAATTCATCACAAATAAATAACAGCTAGGCATGGGTGGGTTTAATCCAAGAGATAAGCTGGGCGTCTCTGCCTCCCATAGCTCAGTTTATTATCTCTTCCTCTGTATCTTCTCCTTTCTTCCCGGGAAACAAGAATACTATCTCCGTGTTCTCCTGCACGGAATAAAATTTTGACGCGTTGAGCACCCCCGTGAGTGCCCCATGTACAAACTAGAAATCCCACCGCTGCCACCAGTTTCATATGAATGTTGATCCTATCGTTGCTTACCAGTGTCGTATTAGGTATCGTAGCCGCGGCCACCAGCGTCGTATAAGTATTCCACCAGCGTCGTATTAATTATTCTCTACACTACAAACCAGATCTACAGTGTGCAAGGTGATAATAGATATGTGAAGAGAAAATACTTAACACTTAGTTTATTTAGAAGCTACAATTAACTCTAGGCCTCAATGTCCCCGTCCCCATAACGTAATGTTATCTGTATAGGCGCCCATGATACTCTGGCTTTCCCGCTCGTGGAATGACCCTTTTATAACCTCGGGGTCATTCAAACTTACAAAGAGATGGCGGGCATAGTTCTTGGTCGTGCCTCCACCAATAGGATTTCAGAGAAGGGGGAGCACACCATAACCAATGGTGTGGAGGCATCTAAAACAAAATGACTTGCCGCCAATTTGAGCTTGGTCTCAGAGAACAGAGGAAACCACTTGGGATTTCTAGCTTGTACATGGACAGTTATGGGCGTGCTCTATGCGTCAAGTTAACAAAATGGGGCGGAACGAGGGCACTGGAAATTACCTCCTTTGTATTTCATTCAGCAAAGAGCCAAGATTTTGCTTTGACTCGGCCATGCCCTTCAAAAGAGAGATTATGGCCTTTGTATTAAGAGAAAATTAAAAGCTGCTAACAACTATTATCACCGTTACTTCGTAAGAAATCCAAGAAAGGGTTAATAACGAGAGAGAGAGAGAGAGAGAGAGAGAGAGAGAGAGAGAGAGAGAGAGAGAGAGAGAGAGAGAGAGAGAAATTTCGTATGTTAATTTTCCATCCTTACAGAATAAGTTTCATTTTTTTTTTTATCCCAAAGCGACTCCGGGAACCTTAAAGATGTTTAGCAAGAGCTTTCCCCATTCTATTCCGTTCCTGGCATCGAAGCAAGAGAGAGAGAGAGGAGAGAGAGAGAGAGAGAGAGAGAGAGAGAGAGAGAGAGAGAGAGAGAGGAGAGAGAGAGAGAGAGAGAGAGAGAGAGAGAGAGAGAGAGAGAGAAATACAAAATAAAAGGGCATAAGAAACTCTACCACTCCCCCTATCCTAAAAGTAGACTCCGGGGAAATCATACGCCAACCCCCATCGTGGGGGACTGAGGCCATTTTTAAAACAAACACATTTGTTGGCGCCCTTGCAAAAAACATTTGTTTGTCATCTGGGTATTTTACAAGCCCTGTGGGAAATAAACACGATGCAAATACAGATGCCGCTTCGGCCCACCCTTCTCAAGAGAGGGCCAGATGACCGAGGGAGAGGGTGCCACGATACCGCACTGCCAATGCCATTATGCAAAGGGTTATTACGGAAAGTTCAGGGTGGCACTCAGATGGAAGCTTTTTGAGTGCGTATAAATATTCGATTCCAAATTGAACGTTCTCCTTTCAATTCCTCAATTCGATTTCATGATTACTCTCAAACAGCTATTCGTATATGCAAACATGTGTTAATATTTGGATTATAGATAATAAAATTGATACCTTTGTATTTGTACCTTATAAGACTGACAAACAGACACAGAAAAACACACACACACACACACACACACACACATATATATATATATATATATATATATATATATATATATATATATATATATATATATATATATATATATATATATATATATTTTCACCTCGCGGAAGCGCAGCGGCTACAGCGATCGACTCAAGAAGTTTGACCCATAACGGGGCGTTAGGAAATGCTTCCAACCTTAATTCCCTTGTTCCAGCCTTTTCTGTGTTCATCCCCATTCGAAGGAGGATTAACAGCGACACAAAATGGCAAAGGAGAATAATAAATAAATAAATAAATATATATATATATATATATATATATATATATATATATATATATATATATATATATATATATATAATATTAATAACACTGAACTGTTAACATACAGTCTAAAATGGAAGGAAAAGCCCATTAAATAAAACAACGAAAATATATATATATATATATATATATATATATATATATATATATATATATATATATATATATATATATATATATATAAAGTACTTATTAATTTCGTGACCTTAACTGGTCACCTTCTCAAAGTACTTTGAGAAGGTGACCAGTTAAGGTCACGAAATTAATAAGTACTTTATATATATATATATATATATATATATATATATATATATATATATATATATATATATATATATATATATATATATATATATATATATATTCGTTGTTTTATTTCATGGGCTTTTCCTTCCATATATATATATATATATATATATATATATATATATATATATATATATATATATATATATATATATATATATATATATATATATCTACACACACACAAAACCCAGCCGTATGTTGTCAATACCAAGAGCATACTGAATGCGAAATTCCATGGATTGTATAGATTTCAATTCCTCATCG
>JAXCGZ010021843.1:0-22500 GCA_037179515.1 Halocaridina rubra | reverse complement strand
GAAGGGTAGTCGATGATGGCACCGAATGCACTATGGGACCCCCCCCCCCCGAAAGAGGGGTAAGAAGGGGGAAAGTAAAGTGAATATTATTTCATCTGAGAGATCATCTTATAATTCACCGAAGTAATGATCGCAGGGGAAACGACGAATTCAAAGTGTTCAGTACCACAGTATTTAGGAAACGACTCATTGCACCGCATGTGAGATCAAGGTCAAAGAGGGCAAGACTCGCACTCTATATGAGGTCTGGATGACCTGTTATTCTTCTGGGGAAGACACCTTGACGCAGGGAGGAGACCAGTGTGTATCATCAGCATCGGCCTCAAAACCACAAACTCTTCGCAATGCCACAAACAGCAAACGCACCATCTCTGGTTCTGAAAGAGGATGATGAGGATTTTGGATTTCATTTAGATGGTTTCCCAAGGATAATAATGCCTTAAAACTTAAAATGTATATCCTGGGGTTGCATTTCAAAAACACTGACATTATGATATCGACGCATTTACATCTTTCAGTAATTTATTTCAGGCGTATAAAAAGGCGCACAAACGGTACTACATTCGCCACGTAAAGGGCGGTTTACACGGTCAAACGGTTCGTCGAACGCGGTTCGACAGACAAGTGTTTGAAGTGATGTTCGAACGTGTGAACGGGGTATTTGGTTGTCGAATACGTTCCGTATTCGACAACCAAATACCCCGTTCACACGTTCGAACATCACTTCAAACACTTGTCTGTCGAACACGTTCCGTGTTCGACAACCAAATACCCCGTTCACACGTTCGAGCATCACTTCAAACACTTGTCTGTCGAACCGCGTTCGACGAACCGTTTGACCGTGTAAACCGCCCTTACGAGCGATTTTCATAAACATAACGTCCGGGTAAATGGCATTCAGGCACTTACCAATATCTTGAAAATTCGTCACAGTAGCAAGTCTTATTGTACCATCATCGCTAGAAATTATAAGAGAGGGGTTCCCAGCCTGGGGTGCGAGATGAAAGTTCAGAAAGCCCTACATAGGGTCCCTGAGTCCTTTGAGTAATAACTGACAGCTGCCAGAAATTAGATATCATCATATTCAAATGTGATATAACTATTCTAGGGGGAACCAACGTTAAAAAAAAAAAATCCTAGAGGTGTGGGGCATAGAATAAGGATGGGAACCTAAGCTTTTGGGTGATTAGAGAAAGGCTGCATTGTCCCTCATCTGACAACTCCTATCACCTCAGCAGACTGAGAGAACATACCGCTGGATATGTAGGTTCAAGGGTACAAGAGAATCATCACAATAACGCTAGTTCCGCAACTCTCTCTCTCCTCTCTATCTCTCTCTCTGAAATAACAAACCAATATATACGAAAGCATTTTGAAGCAACAAAGCTTAGCAGCAGTAAAATACATCTAATAGTAATATATATAGTTCGAGAATATCTGAGTATACCTGCGATATATAATTATCGATTTATTACATAAATTAATGAGGGTGAAGGAGTTCCATAACGTTGACTACCTACATATTCAGAGGTAGATATTGCAGAATCCATTGATCAAAAAGGCCTCCAACTATGATTTTGCAGGAAGAATCACATGAAAGACATTGTATGAATGTATATGAGAATTTTTTTCAGTAATTCAAAGATATATATTTTTATAAAGCTAAAGATAATATATTTACATTTTGTATTTACGTGGGGATAAAAATAGTTGTTTGTATATCTATCTATCTACCTATCTATCTATCTATCTATCTATCTATCTATCTATCTATCTATCTATATATATATATATATATATATATATATATATATATATATATATATATATATATATATATATTATATATATATATATATATATATATATATACGGCTTTTATGCACGCGTAAATATAAAATGCTGTCCCTCCACTTTTTTTTTTCTTTCTTTTGGTATGGGAAGGAAAGCTGGTGTGGTACAAGACCGCGACCTTGCGTAAGGTCAACTAGTTTTCACTGCACTCCTTCGACGGGGAATTTCACACTCAAAAATCAAGTATAAGAGTCATGAACAAACTAGGAAGTCGCTTCAACACATAGACCTGGAGCGACTTTTCACTCAACAATTCTAAACCCTTCAATTCTTCAAGCACTCACATATCTATGAATGTGTGTGTGTTTGTGTGTGTGTGCGCGCGCGTATGATCAAATAAAAACATTATGAGTGAAAACACGGCAATTATTTATGCCCCTGGTAAGAATTCGAACTTGGGATACATACTCAGTGTATGAGAGAGGAGTTACCTCTTAGATAAATGCTGGATCTAGGGAATGAACACACCCTACTGAATGTGTATGTTCATTTTACTCTCTCTAGTTAAGCTAACTTGTGATTTGTTTTAGCGCTTAATTCAATTCCCTGCTATACAGGCATCTACACTAATCATATGAACGCATTATTATATGTGAAAACACGACACATTTTTGCCCCCTGGGAGAGAGAGAGAGAGAGAGAGAGAGAGAGAGAGAGAGAGAGAGAGAGAGAGAGAGAGAGAGAGAGAGAGAGAGAGAGAGAGAGAGAGAGAATGTAAGACTCATAAAACCACAAAAGTGGCTCCGTTTTTGGTTCAGGCAAAAAAAATTATATACGTATTACAATCTCATTAATAGCTATTTCAAAGGAAGGAGTTAGAAATTAAAGAAAACTAATCATTCTGTATAATAACATACGCTACGATTACGTTGACATTAAATTCATTGTTGCACAGTATATAACGCACTTCCGCTCTCTCTCTCTCTCTCTCTCTCTCTCTCTCTCTCTCTCTCTCTCTCTCCTTCAGCACGTTTATACCCGTAAATTGACCTATTACTCAAACCTATGCTATTGCTAAAGTATTTGAAACTTTGCTCAATTCTCACTTCTTGAATGTAACTCGCTTATCTCCGATCACCAGTACGGCTTCCGAAAGGCAAGATCCACTGGTGACCTCCTTTCCTATCTTACTCTCTGAGGTTTTGGACAGGGTCTGGCACAAGGCTCCGTTGGCCAAACTCTCTTCGTATGGCTTTACCCCATCTCTCTGTTCTCTGATTTTCAGTTTTCCTTCTGAAAGTTTTTTTATCTGTAAATGTTGACGGCGCAACATCTAGCCCATTCCCTGTTACCAGTGGTGTCCATAGGGCTCTGTTCTTTCTTCTACCCTGTTCCTTCTATTTATCAACGATCTTCATCAGTCCCCATCCTCCTCCCTTCTCCACGTCTCTGCCGACGATTCTATCCTTCATTTTTCCTCTTCTCGCAAACTTTATCTCGACTCGTAATCAGTCTTGTATCACTTTTTCCTACTCTCAACTCCGATTTGCAGAGGGTATATGATTGGGGCACCCAAAACTTAGTTAAATTTAATGCCTCCAAGACAGTTTCCGGCTATCTCTTTATCTTCTTTTCCTCCTGATAGCCCTATTGTCTTTGAAACTAACGAAATTCACAGTTTTAATTCTATTAACATATTAGGAATCCAAATACTTCTAACTTGTCTTGAAGGAATCACACAATCCAAATTTCTAAATCTGCCTCCAAAATATTGGGGGTTGTTTCCTTTTCAGCATTACTTTCCCTCTTTACAGTTACTTAAGATCTATAAAGGTCTTTTTCGTCACTTCTTAAAATACAGATTGCATACAGGGGTACTTCTTCTCATACTTATTTCATTTATAGAGTTGAATCTAAGGCAGTCAGACTCATCAATGACCCTTCTCTTACTTTTAATCTGGATTCTCTCTCTCTTCGCCGTAAAGTGTCATCCCTTTCTCTGTTCTATCGCTACATCTTCCATCGCTGCTCTGATGAGTTGGCGAGTTGCATTCCTCCTCCACTGCCGAAGCCGCGTAATACTCGCCAAACGGCCTAATCTCACAAGTAAAGTGTGGATATTTGTAGCTCGTGGATTAGTCAGTGCATTAACTGCTTCTTCCCATCCACCTTCAGACTCTGGATCTCTTTTCCTCTTATATCGTTCCTAATTCTTATAACCAATCTTCCTTCATAAAACATATTTATAGTCATCTCAGGGCCTAATCCTACCATATCTCTAAGTCTTCAGTACTTCAACTATTCTTTCAGCCTGTCTTTTCCTATTGTGCATCATTCCCTTATTTCTGCCTTGTCCTTAACCTTCTACTTTTTGTCTTAATGTTGTCTTGTTCTCTGGGCCTGATGAGGACAATTTTTCCTGTCCCGGTGTCACACTCATAAGAAATGCATGCATGTGTGTATGTACGTATATGCGTGTATGTATGTATGTAAAGTATGCATGCATATACGTATGTATGTATGTACATGAGCATAATAGAATACAGAATGAGAGCAGTCTAATGCTTACATAGGCTACGACAGTACAAGAATGCGTTACATACATACCACCGATTAAAGTTTTGAGAGCAAAACTTTAATAGATCAGATAATTTGTTAAAAGCAGACAAAGTTCCTTGCATTTTCCCTGTACAACAGCGTTTTCCACAGCTTAAAATAAAAAGAGAGAAAATTTGTATAATGTATATGCGCGTGTATGTGTGTGTACACCTAACTCTACACGAGATAGATCTCCATGCTCCTATCTCCCCATCTCCTGGTCTTTTTTTTTTCCTTTACACATTAACATATATCATGTCTTACCTAATAAATCTGAATGAATTTAGAAATGACCGTTTTCTTAGCTTAGTGATTTTTTTTTTTTGTCTGACATCGAGACGGGAAGAGAAAATTGCCCTCATCGAGCCCGGGCACCAAAAGATCTAAGAAAATGTAGCAGCTTAAGGACAAGGCAGAAATAAGAGAGATAAACAATAAAAAGACAGGGTGAAAGAATAAAGTAATGAAGACCTAATAATGATGAGAAAGAAAGCAAAGAAAAAACAGAGATGTGGAGAGTTGAGACTTGTCAGATGTGAAGGAATAATAAAGGATGTGTAACGAATACTACAGAATATTCGATGAAGATGTAGATATACGAAGAGAACCGCTACTAAAGGAAAACTTAATATCAAGCTGTATTGGCCAATCATATTTAAGTTCAAAACGCCCTCAGCTATAGTATCTCAACGGGAGGCTGGTGCCATAGGCGAATAATCAGCTATTTTTACACTTTAAAAATGAGTGAATGTGTGTAGTAATATTCTGATATTAATTTGCAAATTTTTTTGGAAACTGTTAATCTGAATGATTCTAATCGCGGGTCTTGAATGCATTGTTGCACAAATGAACTAAAATTTAATGGCATACTCAATTAGGTTCTAAGACAACTGCCCCTGGAAAATTGCCCTCCGGACAACTGCCTCCTGGAAAATTGCCCCACCAATTGCCCCCAAACAATTACTATTATTCATCAAAATTATAACAGCAATTTCTTACATTTATTTTCGTTTTATTTAGTGTTTGGTAACCTAATCTAACCATATTCGAAGATACCGGAAACCAAGAAAAATATATCATTATGTTTATGATCGTGTTGCCTAACCTAAGCTAAGCTAACCTAACTTAACGTATTCGTGTAAAGTTACCTAACATAACCTAGCCTTGAAAATAACGAATAAAGAGAAAATGTTATGCATAGGATAGTGTTACCTAACCTAATCTAACCTAACTTAACCTAACCTCGAAGATAACAATGAAAAATATGTCCATTATAAAAATGAGGAATAAAAGTACTTGTTTTGGGGGGCACTTGTTCTAGGGGAGAATTGTCCAGGGGCAGTTGCTGAGGGGGCAGCTGTCCAGGGGATAATAGTCCTGGGGTAAGATGTCCGGACACCACTCTATTAGCTTGCAGCATTAGTAAAGGGGGGTTTACACGGTCAAACGGTTCGTCGAACGCTGTTCGACAGACAAGTGTTTGAAGTGATGTTCGAACGTGTGAACGGGGTATTTGGCTGTCGAACACGGAACCGCCCTTAAGGCATAGGGTACTCCAGATCACACACTCTTCCTTTCCAATAATATAAGTAAAAAATAATTAATCAACCCATTCAGCTCAGCTTAACTTATAACCACTGCAAGCGTTTGATCAGAAATAATCTAGTGCAAACCGCGTGCCAATATATTTTACCAATACCTATCTTTGAAACACCGAGTACATAGAATTTCCTGAGCTTTGCTGCCAGCCAAATGCTAACCGCACTTCCTCCGTTGTTGTTGTTGTTGTTGTTTTTTCCACACACACAATTAGTCCCCATTTGAATAGATGTGGACACATAAGTTGAAACTGGGAATTAAGGTTTGACGGTCGTAACAACCCGCGGCAGGCTCGAACCCGCAATTGTCAAGACTTGTCCCATCCCGACTCGTGCGCTCTACCATTGAGCCTACCGCGGTAATAAAGGGATTATAACTTTGTAAGATGGATGAGTCTGACTGTTATAACTAACTCCATACTTTCGTGAACATTTGTAAATCATAAAATCTCATGAAAAAAATGCTTCATACTGGTTTCCTGAAGGTTTCTTCATGTCCTGTCTTTATTTGGTTATATACCTGATTAATTATATATTCACCCAAACTTACCGATCTGACAGAGGCTACCATACGAGAAAAAAAAACTTTTACTGATTACACCAAAGTGGTTCTTACGAAAATATTGTACGAGTTACCCCTTAGGAGTTCAACTCGAGTTCTTCAGAGAAGCCATTTTATTTTATTAAATATAATAACGAAATGGAACTCCGAGCAGAACAAATATAAAAATATTAATCAACTTCAGGTAGGTTTACGAAAAGCATTTTCCAGATGAGAAAGAAGAGGAAAATACTATTGCCCTCTAGGATAAATGCCCATTAAAACGATTGCCCCCTTCCAAATTCAAAGACAATTTGGACACCTAACCAAACCTAACCTGATCTCAATCCCAGATTAAGCATCTAAAAATTACATCCGGTGCCTATTCTGAAATTAATCTATTATTTCTTAATTATATATTTTACTTTAATATTATCATGGGAAATAATTCCCATTTACAATAAGAGTTAGATGCTATTGTCCTAAGGACAACTGTCCGAACCCCGGAAAACACACTCCTTGCTGTGGTTGACAAACGCAAGAGCCTGGCAACAGCTTCGGCAAGGTCGGTATGGCCGTTCTATTGCCAACAAAAACATTCCTTTCTCCCTTTAATGCTCTCGTACATAAACATACACCACACATACCCTACAAGACAAGGTACATTAACAAGAAAAGCCAGCTGGCGAGACTGTTTGTTTGTTATTGCAAGAACACAAACATTTGACAGTATAATAATATAATATAATAATATAATTATAATATAATAATTATAATATAATAATTATAACTTTGTAAGATGGATGAGTCTGACTGTTATAAATAACTCCATACTTTCGTGAACATTTATCCACCAGCAAAGAGATGCTACAAGAGACACTTAAAGGACTCGAACTTGACAATACCTTCTTTTTCCGGTTCCCAGGAGGTAATGGCAAAAAAAAAGTGCTATGCGAACCACTTCGGGTAGTCCAACTCGGGATTGCCAAAAACATAACCAGGTGTTGAACCAATAAACAAATGTCTATTTCTTCACAGCAGCTTGCAGTGAAGTAAAGACTATGAAATAAACACCTTTGGAGTCCCAGCTCCAAAAATGTCTTGTGTTCAACCACATTCGAATGGGGACTGTGACACATAAAACGGTATTTGTGACACATAAAACGGTATTTGTGACACATAAAACGGTATAAGTGACACATAAAACGGTGATTTTATTCAGGTAAACAACAACATGATTTTTAGCTGACCTTGGCTGTTGAAAGTTATTCTTTTATCATTTATCAAATGCTGAGATGAAAAACTGGATGTGTACAAAATGAGCATTATTGCATGATTTTTTTAATGAGTGTGACATCGGGGCAGGTAAAAAATAAAATTGCTCTTTTCGGGCCCACACAGCATGTAAACATAAAGAAAAGATTAACAGAGATGAGGAGTGTTGAACTTGTTAGATTAAAAGGGATAATAATAAGACTGTGCTAGAATAGTGTGTGTAGATGAAGGCATAAGAAAAGATCCAGACCTAATGGAGGACTTAACATCGAGCTGGTCTGACCAGTCCTATATAAGTCCAAGAGCCTTTTATTATGAGTATACTTGTGCGTTTGTATATATGAAGAAATACTTGAAGAACGGTTCGAGGCAAGCTTATCATTTACTGAAAAAACGAGCAAACTTTCTACATTTTCTAAAATTGTTGACAAGCCATGAAAATGAGTTTGATGACAAAAGACGTTGATAAGTTAGGTAAAAAATTAAATGATCTGAATACTTCTGGACTTGGCAACAATACGACGGAAGGTCAAAAGAGTAGAGACCTTCATGTGGGGGTAAGCGTGGCAGTGAGAATTCCTGCCTTACATGCCAGGCGAGTGGGGGATAACTACAGGTAGAGAGATTCCTAGCAAACAATTTCTCTTCCAGAGAAGACCTACAAATGAGCTTTAAGGGCGGTTTACACGGTCAAACGGTTCGTCAAACACGGTTCGACAGACAAGTGTTTGAAGAGATGTTCGAACGTGTGAACGGGCTATTTGGTTGTCGAACACGGAACCAAATACCCCGTTCACACGTTCGAGCATCACTTCAAACACTTGTCTGTCGAACCGCGTTCGACGAGCCGTTTGACCGAGTAAACCGCCCTTTACTCTCTTCTTTTGTGTATGAGGCCGACCTCAAACCAAAGTCGCACTTCGCACGTGGCTCTTCTTCTTTGTTTGCATCTTTTCCCTTTTATGTGGGGTCGATGTCTCTGGCCAGTTTTCTCCATTTATTTCTGTCCCATACCTCATCACCCAACAAACCTTTAGACCTCAGGTCGTCATTGATGCAATCCATCCACCTACACCTTGGTCTCCCTCTCCTTCTCCTACCCTGTATATCCATTTTCATCACCCTCCTCCCAACATACTGTTCATCCCTCCTAACGACATGACCATACCATCTTAGTCTACTTTCTTGTATCTTATCTGATATTTCTCTAACTTTTGAAGTACCTCTAATTACCTCATTTCTGATCTTATCTCTGCTTGTCACCCAATACATCCATCTCAATATCCTCATCTCTGCTACATCCAGCTTTTTCTCCTGTGTCTTCTTTATTGCCCATGTCTCTGCTCCATACATCATCGCAAGTCTCACAACTGTCTTATGCACTTTACCCCTCAACTTAATCCCTATTCTCCTGTTGCACAGCACCCCAGACACTTTCTTCCAGTTCTTCCATCCCGCTTGTATTCTGTGGATTATTTCTGACTCTAGGTCACCATCCTCTGCTACTGTTGATCCCAAATACTTGAACTTTTCAACTCTTTTCAACACCTCTCCCTGCAAATTGACCTCCCCATCCTCATCATCTCTCAACCTCAAGTACTCTGTCTTCTTCCTGCTGATTTTCAGTCCTCTATCCTCCATCACTCTTCTCCACTCCTCAAGCTTCTCCTCCACTACCTCTCGTCTGTTGCTACACAGTACAATGTTATCTGCAAAGAGCAGACACCACGGAGACTGATCTCTAATACCCTGGGTTACTACATCCAAGACCAGATCAAACAGATATGGACTCAAAGCAGACCCTTGATGCAGACCAACATTTACTGAGAGACTTTTCGTCAAGCCCATACTGCTCTTAACATTTGCCTCTGCCTTCTCATACATATCTTGGATGATTCTTACATATTTCTTGGGGACTCCCTTTTCTCTAATACACCTCCACATCTCTTGACATGGTACTCAATCATATGCTTTTTCCAGGCCAATAAAGACCATATGCAGTCCTTTCTGTTTCTCTTGATGCTTTTCCATCAATTGTCTAAAGGCAAATATGGCATCCACTGTCCCTCTTCCAAGCATGAAGCCAAACTGTTCATCCCCAATTGTCGTTACCTCTCTGAGTCTCCTCTCCACGATCTTCTCCCATATCTTCATAGTATGCCTTAACAACTTTATACCTCTATAGTTTCCACACTCTTGAATGTCTCCCTTCCCTTTATAGATTGGGATGATTAAGCTTCCTCTCCATTCCTGTGGCATCTTTTCCTGACTAAAGATCTTTTGCATTAAGTCCCACAAGATATCTATGCCTTCCTCTCCAAGACTCTTCCATACCTATACTGGCATCTTATCAGGTCCTGATGTCTTTCCATTTTTCATTTTCCTTACTGCCCGCTCACTTCTCTTCTAGCCACTGCTGTTGTAACTGCTTCAAATGGAAGTCCATCTTCAAATACTGCTCTTGGGTTCTCTTCATTTAGTAATCCTTCAAAAGAAGTTTCCCATCTGCTTTTTATTTCATCCTCTTTTGCTAGAACTACTCCATAGTTATCCTTTATTTGTCTTACTTGGGTCAAGTCCTTGGTTGCAGCATCTCGGGCCTTGGCAATTCGCCATATTTTCTTCTCCCCTTCTGGTGTTTCCAGCTCTTCATAGACTTCATTCAATTTCTTTGCCTTTGCATTTGCTACTGCTCTCCTTGTCTCCTTCTTTGCCTGCTTGTACTCTGCTTTATTCTGCTCAAGGCCTGATAAATCTGCCTTTTTCTTAGCCTCTTTCTTGTTCTTCAGCCATGCTTGCACTTCCTCATTCCACCACCATAACTTTTTATCATTTGGAGGTTTTCTTCCTGATGACTTTCCAAGTACCTCCTCACCAACCCTTCTGGAACCAGTTCCTTGAAACCTTCCTAGTCGTGTCATATACGTATTAAGAAAAAATATAAATATAAATAATAGACTTAGAGTGCAAAGTCCGCAATATATCGATATGATCGCATGATTCTTTACTTATCAATAAACAAGTAATGTATTTATATTACCCTAGGAAGGGTAACATTAGGAAAAAAATAGAAAAATTAAAAGAAAAGTAAGGTTCAGATTAAAGGAAAAAAAAAAAAAGTTTCCTTTGGACGGGAACCGATCTTTCGACCTCGTGAATGCGAAGCCAGCGCGTTACCACTGTACTAGCCAGCAGGATAGTACTATAATTTGAAAATAAATTATGAAAGATGTGTAATATACATACAAAACCTAAATTAATTTATAGTTTTAAGTGTTCTGAGGTGGGAGAGAGTTGGGCCGCTTTCACACCAAAGTTGCACGCCTGGTGAAAACGAACATCCGAAAATATATGAAACCTTTCACACTGAAGTGGCGTGACACATGGGACGTGTCACGCCACTTCTGTGCGTTCTGTGTGAAAGGTTTCATATATATTCGTACTTTCGTTATCAAGTGGCGTGCCACGTGCGAAGTGTCACTTTGGTGTGAAAGCGGCCCAACTCACTCCCACCTCAGAACACTTAAAACTATAAATTAATTTAGGTTTTGTATGTATATTACACATCTTTCATAATTTATTTTCAAATTATAGTACTATCCTGCTGGCTAGTACAGTGGTAACGCGCTGGCTTCGCATTCACGAGGTCGAAAGATCGGTTCCCGTCCACAGGAAACTTTTTTTTTCCTTTAAGCTGAACCTTACTTTTCTTTTAATTTTTCTATGTTTTTTCCTAATGTTACCCTTCCTAGGGTAATATAAATACATTATTTGTTTATTGATAAGCAAAGAATCATGCGATCATATCGATATATTGCGGACTTTGCATTCTAAGTCTATTATTTATATTTTTATTTTTTCTTAATACGTATATGACACGACTAGGAATGTTTTAAGGAACTGGTTCCAGAAGGCAAAATGGTAGCGTCTGCGACTCTGAGGCGGCAGGTCGAGGGTTCGCGCCCCTTCACGGACTGAGGTTAGTAAGGGCATGCACTCAGGGTAACGATTACATCTGCCAAAACAAGTCCTTCGTAAGAAGGCAACCGTCCTAGCCCTTAGTAGAAAAGGGAGTTCGTGACGTAAAACCGAATCCATGTTCCAGAAGGTCACGTGCGCGCGCGTGGATTTCATGGGGTGCCTAATTTGGCTGTTTTCAGAGGTGCCAATAGGCTCCTAATATATGTTTTCCCGTCGTGATTTTTTTTTAATATATTCCTTGTGAGTACAGTTGTATGTATGTTAGGGTAATTGTAACTTAAATATCTTACCAGTAGTAAGTAGGCCCATGGCACCAGCCGCCCGTTGCGATACTACAGCTGAAGGATTTTTAAACTTGAATAGGACTGTCCAGGACAGTTCGATGTTAAGTCTTCCTTCAGTTACGGTTACTTGTTATGCCTACATCAACACTTAATATTCTTGGATATTCATTACACACCTTTTATTATCCTTTCACATCTGACAAGTCATTACACTCTCCATCTCTGTTACTTTTTACTTAATGTATTCTTCGTGCCCAGGCTAGGTGGGGACTGTTTTATTTTATTTTTTGACCCGTCCTGGTGTCACAATCATGAAAAAAGAAAAAAAAAAGACCGAGAGTTTAAGCTGTTTACTGGCAGGTACTGCTGTGGTTGGGAACCACAGTGGGGGTTGGGGTTTACCCCGGCTGACGAATACCCATTGTATAATGGGAATAAAGGTTTTTAAAGGCTTTTTAGGAAACATTATTCAGCAATCTGAACAATTAATCAACTTAAGCCAATACTGATACGTCTTGCAGAACTATAATTCGATGAAAAAACTAAACTGACAGAGTAGATATGGGTTGCCTCCCGTCAACATAAACTATCCTAAACCTAGTCATATTAGGCAGATGACAACAGTACTAACAATCATGGCACGCCTACAACAGAATAACTTTCATTACATGAGCGGAATTTGAAATTAGAAGTCGACGAATTTGCACTACATATCTGAAGACCGAAATATACCTTAAGTTAATAAAGCCAAATTACTGATTAAATTAACATTTCTGTTACGAATGTATTCATACACGCACAGCCATCGATGGGAAGAAGGGAGAAATGCCTGAGTTTCATACTTAAAGAAAAGTTTGTGCATTAGAGTGGACCCGCTGCCTTGAACTATTTCATACGTTGGTTATGGCCATAACGCGAATTTAAAAGAAACAATAATGTCGAAAAATTAGCACAACGGGGAGGAGCAAGGGAACTGGGAATCCGGTTCGTTGCATTTCCTCCAACCTAGTTAAGGTTTTATTTTGATTCGGACAACCCCTTTCAAGGAAGTTATAATTTTACACACGCGCGCGCGCGCGCGCGCGCGCGAGAGAGAGAGAGAGAGAGAGAGAGAGAGAGAGAGAGAGAGAGAGAGAGAGAGAGAGTAAAAGGTATTATTCTGTGATATAAATGCGTAGGTGAGTTGGCCACTCCCAAGTTATTTAAAAAAATGGGTAAATAAATACCAAAACATAAGAATAAAAAGAAAACAAAAACAACACGTTTGGGAAGCCATTAAATTCAAATTAGTCCTCCCATATACGGAAGACATAAAAATTGAAATGAGGGAGGAAAATTAGGCGCTTATTACAACTGTAGTACCAAGAAATAATACCTCATTCCTGTTTACCGGAAACCGTGGGTGACAAATGTCAACGCCAACGTGTACATACATTGGGCAAATACAATGGGCATACTAGTGAAATTTTGTCTTCAAACAACCTTGAAAACACGGAAGAACTTCGACACAACACTCAAAAACATTCCTTTTTTTTTTTCTTTTCAACATGAGGGGAAGGGAGGTCTCTAAAGTTGTCTAATTCGCAAAATTCCCTTTGTATGAGTTGTTACAATCACCCACCAAGATCATGTAATATATTTGCAACACATACACACACACACACAGAGAGAGAGAGAGAGAGAGAGAGAGAGAGAGAGAGAGAGAGAGAGAGAGAGAGAGAGAGAGAGAGAGAGAGAGAGAGAGAGAGAGAGAGAGAGAGAGAGAGAGAGAGAGAGAGAGAGAGAGAGAGAGAGAGAGAGAGTTTATGAGTATTCCCAGGTCATTAACCCTTCAAAATATATTTGTTACATATCAATGTAACCTTAGTTTATACATATATATATATATATATATATATATATATATATATATATATATATATATATATATATATATATATATATATATATATATAGATAGATAGATATAGATAGATAATATATATATATATATATATATATATATATATATATTATATATATATATATATATATATATATATATATATATATATATATATATATATATATATATATATATATATATATATATATATATATATATATATATATATATATATATATATATAAAGTTAAGAATTCTTATGAAAGCGTTAATGTAACAGTAAGTCTCCTACTGGTATAATAAAGGAACTTTGAGCTTAAAGAATTTATATATATATATATATATATATATATATATATATATATATATATATATATATATATATATATATATATATATATATATTATTTATTAGTGTGACACTAGGACGGGTAAATACAAAAAATAAATAAATCTGTCCTCCTTGGGCCTGGGCACAAAGTAAACATAAAGTAAATAGAAATAGAAATGGAGAGTGTTATGACTTCTCAAATGTGAAGGGATGATAAGAGAAGCGTAACGAATATCCAAGAATAATCGATGTTGATGTAGGCATAGAAAAAGAACTGTAACTGAAGGAAGACCTTAGAGTGAAATGTCCCGGACAGTCCTATTTAAGTCATAAAGATCTTTGGGTGTAGTATTGCAAAGGGCGGTTGATGCCATGGGCCAACCTATTACATCTTTATATATATATATATATATATATATATATATATATATATATATATATATATATATATATATATATATATATATAATGATCAAAAGACCCATCATGGGAGATGATAGGTATAGGCTATATGGAAAAGAAACCCATAGGAAGTCCCAAGTTTGGCCCCTCATGCCGGCCGGTTCAAACAATTCTCTTTACTACAGCCACATGTGGATATGAAGGAGTGGATGGTAAATCTCAAGTATGGTAGATCTTGTCACCTATGCATACTTAGCATATACACCATTAAATGGGTATGATCACTAGTGGAACAGAATTTTCATTAGTCAAGATTAAGGGCTAACTGCATCTAGGGGTCAATGTCCAAACAGATACTATCTTCAGTAGATAACAGTCAGTGTTTAGAAGTATTTCTGCGAATTATGTGAGACCTAAACTTGAGCGCGTAGCACCATTCTGGAATCCGCACTTGGAAAAAAAAAATACTGAAAAGCTGAATAAACTTCAGATATAGTACAAAGGTGGAATTAAAAATACGAGGCCTCAATTATGAGAAGGCCGAAGGAGCTTGCTTTACCACACTTGAGGCCAGAAGTTTAATATATGACAACAGTTTTCAAATTCCTTGAAATAATGACTTAATGCAGAGCGACGTTATATGGATTTCTTTATGGCGCTCCTCTCACGACGCTGTCGGTGACGAATTGACAATTGGTCTCAAGACCACCACGCCCACGATGAGATTCGGTCTGAACCAGCTAAATTTGCGTATTTGAAAACTAAACACTGCTTGGTCACCATCCGATCAAGAGTCAGTTGGACGGACAGACCGCATCAGCCCACAGAGGATTCAATCTGGTCGGATCCAACCAAATCTGTTCAGTGGTATCAAGGCCAAATTTCACAATGTATGGGCACCTTTGAAGTGTTTTTTTTTTTCCAAGATGTAGAAAATTACTTTTAGAGAAACATTAATTGATAATTAATTAGAATTTCCTAAGCGAGGATACAGCCAATGCTAATATCAATCAAAATATTAAGGAATTATATGATTATTGCAGTGAATAAAAAAAAAAAATCAGGAGACAGACAGCTACGAGAGAAGAAAAAAATTCTAACACCTGAACAAAAAATGCGTTATCATACACACATGTGACTCGATGAAGGATACGCAATTGGGGCCGAGGAGGTCAACAAAATCGGCGACATAGGCTATATGACCTTTCCTTACATCGTCACATACAAAGAATGTGTCAACTAGACTCAATCCCTGTTACTTCCTCATACCGACAACAGAAACATTTCAAGAACAATCGCAACGGTTATTGAGCGAGACAACGTCAAGAAAAACAGCGTAAATATTTGGCGTTTTTGACAAAACTTCCATAAAGAAGTTTTTTATATATGTATAGGTTGTGTTTGCATTTCAGCCAAATTAAAGTCTTCGTAAATGCTAATAAGAATACCAGATACTCCCTTTGATCAAAGATGATAAGGCTGTTCTGAAATCCTTTCCTAGAGAAAGGTATCCATCTTGAAGACATACTGAACACAGCAGCCGATGCACATTGTCTTTTGATTGAGAAAAATCTATCGAGAAGGACAAACTGTACATAACAAGACCCTGAAAGTTCAGCATAAAAAGAAGTAATTCTCCATGTAAAACGCAACAATATTTGGAATTAAAAAAATACTAGTAAAAAGCTTAACATTTAACTAGTATCCTTGCATTGGCCCCTATTTGAACACAAAAGGCAACTTGCATCTGAAATATTACTTCAAGCACTGCGATTTTCATGGAGTAAAGAAAACAGCATGTGCTACTCCTGGCTACATATATCATTCAAAAACCTATATATTACTACAGTACAGGACTCTCTCTCTCTCTCTCTCTCTCTCTCTCTCTATATATATATATATATATATATATATATATATATATATATATATATATATAAATATAAATATAAATATAAATATAAATATAAATATATATATATATATATATATATATATATATATATATATATATATATAAATATAAATATAAATATATATATATATATATATATATATATATATATATATAAATATAAATATAAATATATATATATATATATATATATATATATATATATATATATATATATATATATATATATATATATTTGGAAATAAATGTTTATTTGCTTGCTCTTTCTTTATGGGCAGCTTTTTCCCATGTTCATACGAGGTCGCTGATTCGCATTAGCCTCTAAAGAGAAACGAAAGAGCTATGGCATCGGGGTTTACCGCAAGATGCCTCTCCTGAAGCCAATCCTCTCCGATCCGGGCTTGGGACAAGTACTGAGTTGAGTTGACCAGCTCTCCCAGTGGCTAGACATCTATTCGGAATAATCTGAGTTGTTTTATTTTATTTGTTTTAAAATTCGTCGTAATTTCCCCCCCCCTTTTTTTTTACTAGACTGTTTTTTTTTTTCCAATCTTCTTGTCTTAAACTCTTTGTGTTGAGTAATTCTATTCATTTACTTTTCCCCATGTCTTCCTCATTCTTTTTACTTAAAATCTTTTGTCTTTCTTCATCTTGTTCTATCCGGAATAGTCTGCTTCTTGCAATGCCCCTTCTATTTCTATTTTAAGCCCATTTGAAATGCAATTGGCATTTACTGCGAAACACGGGAATGAGAAACAAATGTGTACAAAGACAGTACTTGAAATATTTCGCAAGGCTTAAAAGCAACAACATCAATAACAAAAATAATAATAATAATATCAACATCAACAAAATTTATAATAATATCAACAACAAAAATAATAATAATAACAACAACACTAACTATAATAAAAATAATAATAATAATAATAATAATAATAATAATAATAATAATAATAATAATAATTCGAAATATAGGATGAATTTTTTTTTCCATATCCATAAAAACGTAGGTTAAAGTCCATTAAACAGATCTAGTGAGTCACTATAATTATCTGCTCTCGTTTTTTTTTTCTTTTTTATAGCTGGTAATATATGGGTAAAAATATTGAATATTTCCGAAATTTATTTTATGATTTATCAGAACAAAATTTTTCCATGCTCTCTCTGAAGACTTTCTTAGTATGAGTCAAGAGTTATTAACACTCATCGGAACACCAAAGGAAGAGACAAAAATAATCTAAAAAAATATCTCTATTGTCTTGATAAACAGTAAAAAATAATGAAAATATTTCACATGATAATATCAACAAAAAATTGACTGAAGTTTTCACAAGTGTATATTCTAAAAGATACTGAAAGAAATTAAGTATATCTAGTACTAAAGATGTAGATACAATTACAAAACGGTGCTTTGTGATTGGTCTTGGAGGGTGTTTTAAATTTCAAAAAGCACAAACCGGTTATATAATTATTTATGAGGATGATACCTGTGTGATTGTCTTTTTTTTTTTCAAAGTCTTCTTTGTTCTAAAGTTAACAAATAAATGCAGTGTTTTGTGTATGTGACGTTCTTACAAGTGAGACTGTAATAATGCCTTTATATATGCGAACGAGGGGAGTACCTGTAGCCACATGTCACCATTTAATGCTTTAAATGTAAATAAAAAAATACAACAAACATAAAAAAACACATTGGGAATTAGCAAATGGTTCTTGGCCTTTTGAGGTTATTATAACTCATCTAAAGATGTTCTCCTGTAATGAAAATTAAGTTAATGCAAAATTAATAATAATAATAATAATAATACTAATAATAATAATAATAATAATAATAATAATAATAAAAATAATAATAATGCGAAGGCGGAGGAAAACAACAACAACAACAATAATAATAATAACAATAAAAATCTAAATCAAAAGGCGAATCAGCGTTTAAATTCAACTTACTACCGAAAAAGTTGTACGGAAGTTCAAAAATAAAGACGCAAGAGATGTGTGTAGCCTACATAGAAAACATAGTCTTAACAGATTTTAAGTCAAGGTAAAAGAACGACCAACTAGGAGAAGATTAACACAGGCTTTTGTTTACACATATTCTAAGGCTTCTCAACCACATGTTTGGACAAACGAAGAGTATCTCACAATGTAAACACACAGTATGACATTGTGTGCCAGCACTCTCCTACAAAACAAACATGTCAGGTAGAGGCACCTGAGAAAACTTCTCAATTTATTAAATATTTCTAATATGTTAATTAGATCAAGGCTTAAAGTTCTATTTTTATATTTTCGTAATTTTTTAATCAATAAGAGAACTTGTCTATTTGTTTCAATTTTTTATTCTTCCTTGAGTATCATCCTTTAGTTAATATAATGGGCTGTATAACTGTTGTTTCTTTATATATGCAAGCAGGCATATATATATATATATATATATATATATATATATATATATATATATATATATATATATATATATATATATATATATATAACTTGTGTGTGTGTGTGTGTGTGTGTGTGTGTAACACCGGGACAAGCGAGAATATTGCTCTCATCAGGCCCGGGCACGAAGAAAACATTAACACGAAGAAAAAGTAGAAGCTTAGGGACAAGGTAGAAATAATGGACTGATATACAATAGGAAAACGACAGGCTGAAAGAATAGTAGAAGTGCTGAGAACTTTGAGATATGGCAGGATAAGACCCTGAGATGAATCTAGATCCGCTTTTGGAAGGAAGATAGATTATAAGAATTAGGGAAGACAAGGAGGAGGAGAGTTCCAGAGTCTGGAGGAAGATGGTAAGAAGCAGTCGCTGCACCGACCAATCCACACGCTACAAATCTCCACACAGTACTTGTGGGACGAGTCCGCTTGGCAAGTGTTACGCAGCCTCGGCAGTGGGGAGAGATGCAACTCGTCAACTCACCAGAGCAGCGATGGAAGTAGTAGCGAGAGAAAGGAGAAAGGGATGATACCTTATGGTGAATAGAAATAAAATCCAGATTAAATGTAAGAGAGGGGTCATTGATGAGTCTGACTTGTAGCGGGAAGTGATGCAACTCATCAACTCATCAGAGCAACGATGGAAGTAGTAGCAAGAAAAAGGAGAAAGGGATGTTACCTTATGGTGAATTGAAAGAAAATTCGGATTAAAAGTAAGAGAGGGGTCATTGATGAGCTTGACTGCCTTAGCTTCAACCCTATCAGAGATAAGTATAAGAAGAAGCAACTCAGATCTGCGAGCAGTAATCTAATATATATATATATATATATATATATATATATATATATATATATATATATATATATATATATATATATATATATTCCTTACCTTAATTACGACAAAGTTTGAAGTTTTACTTCATTATTTTCTAAAGTTTATTTTATTAATGAGAACTTTTCCTTCCCTATTTTTTTTTACTTAAAGCATCCTCTTTCAATCAACATAAAGGGCTGCATATCGAATAATTCTCCTGTTATGAAATAATGAGCTCTTCTAAATACTCTTCCATCAATGACCTCATACTTATTTGCAAGTTATCATGAGCTATCCGTCACAAGAGGAACGCCACTACCTTCTCCTTCTCATGCCCAAAATGTTTTGAAGAAGAGAAAACAAACAATCCACCTTCGGGGGAATCAAACTTAAGACCCTATGCGTGGGATTCAGAGGCAACAGCCAGGGAGATGGTGGATAGTTTGCACCCTAGCCAAGGGAGGTGCATCAGCTCAGCGTCTGTCCCATGCCCCGATCATTTTTTTTTTTTTATTTGGATCTGCAGCATTAGACGAGACATGTGCACGCAAGCATTCCCTTACTTTGCATAAAAGGGCATTATTACAATCTCATTCAAAAGAATTACATATACAATAATATTACTTAAAGTACTAGAATTTAGAGGTTGGCATCAGCCAAAATAAGTACACCTCCAATAGATCAGACAGAAGCAGCGACACCATGTGAAGTTGGTGACGGATGCACTACTGTCCTCATTTCTATCCTTCGTGATTGTACACCCTCTCGAGGTTATAAAAATTAAGGTACGGATGAAATAAGCAGACAATAAGAGCTGCGCCATTTTCTGGTATTTTGAAATATATGTAGAGATATCTGGCATACTAAGCTTTACAAGTTTTATTATCCATCTCTGCATACTTTGCTTTGTTTTATGGGACTCCCTTTAACAAGCAAGTACTCGAATCTCTCTCTCTCTCTCTCTCTCTCTCTCTCTCTCTCTCTCTCTCTCTCTCTCTCTCTCTCTCTCTCTCTCTCTCTCTCTCAAACAGACCACACACAAACGCAGAGAGAGAGAGAGAGAGAGAGAGAGAGAGAGAGAGAGAGAGAGAGAGAGAGAGAGAGAGAGAGAGAGAGAGAGAGAGAGAGAGAGAGAGAGAGAGAGAGTCTCAAGCAAGGAAATATGGAGAGGGACGGTGCCAGAAAAGGCATTATCCCAAGCGTAAAATTATAAGACAAAACCAACCACTAGTCTCCAAGGGGGATAGTGACAAACAGTGACACCATTTGAACATGGAAAGTTGGCATTATATAGTATCCAACGGAAGAAGTTTTTTTCCCAAGTCAGGATACTTGGAAAGGTTAAAGGTTATAAATAAATGGAAGAGGTATGGGACAGTGATAGCATTATATACCTACCACATAGACGGGGCTCCCCTCTACAATCACGTGGGATCCAGTGATCTCTACGCAATGGCTGAATGATCAGGTAGACTTACAAGGTATCACTGGACCCCTAATTACTCGCCCAATTTAATTGGTAACGACACGAAACGGTGAAAGCTAATCCAACCCCGGGCCAGGATTGAACCAACCTGGGGTTAGTATATTATCAGCCCTAGACACTACTACTACGCCAAAATAGCCACAAAAGGGTCTGTAACCGAGCCAAGATACAAGAAACGAAGAAGGGGAGGGGGAGGTCAAAGGAAAAAGTAACTGCCCAGTAATTAAAAGACAATATCAATACTAAATATATTAAGTACTGTTTTAAGTCACAATGAGTCACCACTTGAGTGGTGGCAGACATAGGTAGGAGCTGGGGGTTTATAGTGAGTACGTCTCCTAACGCCCAGCGATGGAAACAAACCCGCGTTAGTCAGGTTTGTCACTTCCCGACTAAAGGGGGGTTTACACGGTCAAACGGTTCGTCGAACGCGGTTCGACAGACAAGTGTTTGAAGTGATGTTCGAACGTGTGAACGGGGTATTTGCGACAACCAAATACCCCGTTCTCACGTTCGAACATCACTTCAAACACTTGTCTGTCGAACCGCGTTCGACGAACCGTTTGACAGTGTAAACCCCCCCTTAACACGCTTCATCACTGAAATACTGCGGCCCTCCTGAGGTTGCTGTGATGACAAGGACAGTCACACGAGATAAACCGATAATTTCTGAATCTCATTCACAAGTGGTTCTAGAGAAGAAAAGTTGTAAGAACCACTTTTAGAAGAATCAAACTCCAAAGCTCTTGTCGTAATGTTGCAGATATCAACGGGGTTTAAAGTCGCAAGTCATCAACAAACATAAATATAATAATAATAATAATAAATCTTTATTTCCAACGTACATTGGGTATTCAAATAAGATGCATATATATTCCAGATAGACATCTGTGGTGTACGTTATAGACATACTAAAACAAACAAATCATAAAGATGGGTGTACTATTAAAATTTACAAGTAAAATCTTCCTTTAAGAGTAACTTCTTAAGATTATATTTAAAAAGTATACACTGAACCAGCATTTTTTAGTTCTCTGGAAGCTGATTATATAAATGAGGTCCACGAATGTTTATATCTCTTGAGCCAATATCAGTTTTAGACCTTCGTACTAATAAATCTTCCCCTTGACGGGTAGTTAA
>JAXCGZ010021842.1:20000-27742 GCA_037179515.1 Halocaridina rubra | reverse complement strand
CTTTCTAAATATTTCTGATTGAATTTACCTATATACGCACTTGCACTCGAGAAGGAATTGATTCCATCTTTGGCCTGCAATGTCTGCTAGCGAAGTAGTTTGTTTATATATATATATATATATATATATATATATATATATATATATATATATATATATATATATATATATATATATATATATATATATATATATATATATATATATATATATATATATATATCTATCTATCTATCTATCTATCTATCTATCTATCTATCTGCATCTATCATATATATATATATATATATAGTTTCGGTTTTACGTCACGAACTCCCTTTTCTACTAAGGGCTAGGACGGTTGCCTTCTTGCGAAGGACCTGTTTTGGCAGATGTAATCGTTACCCTGAGTGTATGCCCTTACTAACCTCAGTCAGTGACGGCGCGCGAACCCTCGACCTGCCGCCTCAGAGTCGTGGACGCTACCATTTTGCCACGGAGACTACATATATATCTATATATATATATATATATATATATATATATATATATATATATATATATATATATATATATGGCTAAGCAATGGGTGGGTTAAAAAAAATTTATGCAAACGTAGTGGCTGCAATCCTTTCTGTATTGAAGGTGGCCGAGTCAAAGCACACATTCACCAGAAGACTATTTACCTCAGTCGGCTGAAGGGTCACCATAATTATCCTTTCCACCCGCCACACTGTTTGGGTCATCCACAATGTAACTGGGTCTGAATCTTCTACCGTGACTCCTAAGGCTACGTTTCCACTAGGCTGCAAAACGCTGCTTCTGTTTTTCGCAGCCTCTGCCTGAGTTTAGGTGATACATGTAATCCTATGGAGCTGTTTCCACTAGAGGCTGCGTTTCGCAGCTGCGAAACGCAGCCTCTAGTGGAAACAGCTCCATAGGATTACATGTATCACCTAAACTCAGGCAGAGGCTGCGAAAAACAGAAGCAGCGTTTTGCAGCCTAGTGGAAACGTAGCCTAAAAGCCGTATCTGGTTTACAGATGACTGTAAATTTGGTCTGGCCGTCTAGATCTATAAGGGAAGGCAATACCTCACTTTACTTTCGAATGAGGAAAAACTTAGGTAAATATTAGCTTCACATCCCTCAGATGAAAAAAAAATCTAATGATATTTGTCATAAGGTTATATTAGGTTTGCTCTGGTGGGTTATTTCAGTTAAGAAATGAGTGAATAATTCATATGATGGCCGTTTTTAAGATGTTTTAGATATATTTTCCATAATTTGTATTTTGGTCTCATTCGTTGGAGAGTGAATATGAAAGGAAAAAAAAATACCATCTTCCCAATTAAATCCTAGTTGAATCTCTCGTGGTTTAAATTATATAAAGGTATTTTCAGACATGAACACATTTAAGTACAGGGATATAAATGGTGCAATCAAGTGATTAAAAGTTACATACTGCTATAAATGTTCTTTCTTGTTAAAAAGTATGTCCGAAGCTAAAACAGTAGGCTATCTATATCAACAGGTCTGAGCTAATTATATCGTTCGTAAACAGCACAGTACTCATTCGACGTGCCGAGTTGGGATAAACATGTAAAATAATAAGGGTAGTTTACAGTTTAGCAGGTCATGCCGCTCAACGACCTCATCCCTCCACTCAGGTAAGTAGTTCGACTGAAGGTTAGGTAAATATTTTTAGTTAGGATAGTCCAGGGGGGTGAAGCCCCCTTGGTAATAGGTTAGGTAAGTATTTTTAGTTAGGATGGTACAAAATTGTTTCGTATGCCTATTGTCACCATTTTTATTGTGTGTTCATTCGCCAGTTCTCTAGTCAGAGCCTATCGCCATCTATTGGTAAGTTTTGAACATTGGTATGGCCCGCTAAACTGTAGGTGTTCCACTAATAATAAGAAACGAATACAAAATATACAAAATACTAAGAGAAATATCTATAAAAAAAAAAAAATTCTGTAAGCAATATTTTTTCTGAGGTTGCCTAATATTATTAGAAATTAAATTTTTTCCCTAAATATGGAAAATAGATTTACCAAATAAATAATTTCGTTCACTAAAGCCATATTAGCCTCAAGTTCTGTAAATAAAATATGGCTAAAAATAGGGTTTAGCTTCGAGTGCATTCATCATAATAACAATAATAATAATAATGTACAGCGGTACAGGCTATTCAGTATTATAAGTAAAACAAAAACAGTAATATAATAATTAAAAATCAGTTTAATACACTTCACGTACACGAAATTTAATAGAATTGACCAAAATATGAGCGTGAAAGAAAGACTGAATAACAGAATAGTAATGAAGATTCAGATCAGCGGTTAAGGTTCGAGCAGGTATAAAATTCTCGTTACCTTAGATTGTTTTAAAATCAGTGTTAATGCACTTGTTATTGTTGTTGCTAAATTAATATTATTCTCGCAAATATACATAATGAAACCAAGTCATTTGCCATATAAAAGATAATCTTTTCAACACAAATATATATTCAATTACAGTCAAAACAGTCCATTCCTTGCAAAGAATGGAAAATAACTTTTAAATTCACACTGTTAATAAACTGATAAATAACTGTCAGCAAATACAACAAAAATTGTAATTACGCCGATAAAGCACACTGATAAGTAAGTAACTAAAAAAAAAATGATTCAGTTCACAAACAGACCGAACAAACGCACAGGACAACCTCCTCCGTCAAGCTTTCTCGCTGATCTGCGCCCGAGTGATTCCCAGGAGAGAAACTAACCTTGCTTTGGCTCTGGGACTGCCACAAAGACCCTACTAGTGTCAAGAGCAACGAGGGCCAATCAGAGGAGCCGCTGGGTATGAACCGCGTGGCTTGGGCAAGAAGTGCCTCCTCTGGCTTGGCTACTCAAGAAAGACTATATTATTTCTCTCTTTCGAAATCCTAGTAAGCGTTTGCCACTTTCAAGGAAATTCCCCATTTTTTACTAAAAGATATTTTGCATTTAGTCTACCCTTGGCCACTAGAGAGAGAGTAACTCTTTATCGACATTAAAGTATATATCATATTCTTTTTGTGTTCTTTCAGGCAATTTGGGCATGTCTTCGAGAGAATCGCATTGAGAAGAGGTACTTCGATGTCCAAATGTAGGCCATTTTCAAGAAAATTTTCGTTGCTTGTAAGAAATTTTGGGGTTGCTAAGAAAATCGCGTAAAGAAAAGATACTTGAACTAAATTAAATTTGAATGTGGACAAAAACGAAATAGCTATTAAAGAAAATCGTGGTATAGACTTTTATTCAAATCAGATCTCATAATTTTCGTTATATAAGGTCAAATTATTCCAACATATTTCCTTTGAAGAGACAAATGACTAGCCTAACTTATTAACTTTATTTTTAAACTGAGTAAAGACAATGAATAAATTAGTGATTACATTTTTTTATATAATTTAAATAATGAATAAATTAATGAGCATATATGATCTTTGAATGGACATATATATATATGAACGCATATATGTCCATTCACAACACGTAGCCTAAATATTCTGTTTGAAACGAACCAATCTACTCCGCCTAAATTCCTCCTCCCTCGTCTCCATAGCAACCCCCATAATTAGCAATAGCTAGTTATAACAAATATCAAATGTCTATTAGATACTACACAACTTAAGGCAGTGAAAAATCTTATTTCATATAGAGAACGATGCTAAACCCATGTTAATGAGAGGAAATGGTCACAAATAATAGGATGTCAATCTTAATTGCTGCGCTTTGAAGAAAGAGTTAATTATGAGTTTCTCTCTCTCTCTCTCTCTTTATATATATATATATATATATATATATATATATATATATATATATATATATATATATATATATATATATATATATATATATATCATTAAATCACTAATAAAAAGTAACATACAGTATGAAAGACAAATTCACCCCAAAGTATTTAAGCTTATAACCAATGAGACAAAAAAACATAATGTAACACTCTTTACTGAGAGTGGTCCTGAACGATTAATAAATCCTTGCAAGAGGATTGGGCCAGAAATTCTCTTTCCAATATTATCATCTGGTCCGAATGTTGCTCCAATTATTAGAAAACATCAATGGTTAGATGAAATTGAAGCCTTTATTGAAACTAGTTTCCCAACTAACAATGAAACACTCTGCATTTACACTGATGGGTCTCACACAAGCAGTGCAGGAGGGTCTGGGTGCAGCATTGTAGTTTATGAAAATTTTGAAGGGCAGCAAATATTTGACAAAGCACTGAGTATGCCAAAATGGTCATCAATCACCGAATGTGAAATTGTTGGTCTAAAACTTGCTATTGAACATGTTCTCAGTGCTAGGAGAAATGCTATCATATTCTGTGACTCGCAGAGTGCGCTTCTGTCACTGAGATCATTAAAAAGCTCCTACAAAACTCACATGGCTGAAATTCAAGAGGCTCTTATTGATTGCGCAAAACTTAAACTCCAAGTTAAGTTTTCATGGGTACCCTCCCATGTTGGGATAGTAGGTAATGAAAAGGCTGACAGGCTGGCAAAAATGGCAACTGAGAGTTCAGTGTCTGAATCTATAACCACACTGACTCAGTTTAAAACAATGTTGTATAATGAGATTATGGAAGAGCAAGAACTTTCTACACTCACACAACATGTAAGCAGCTGTTCGATTCAACATTATGAAAACTTCAGAAGGCTGAGACACAAATACAGCATGGGTAAAATGCTTACATGTGACTGTGATAGAGTTGCTGCCCGTATAAGACTTGGTTATAGAAATATATGGGAGGTGAATTGCGAGAAAACTGGTAGAAAGCACCCAGAACACTCAAAATGCCATTTATGTGAGTGTGAAGGGGGCAACAATTTAGTACACTACATTGCAGAGTGCACAAAGCTTAAGGACTTCAGACCTCTTGGCCTGAGCTACTTTGAACTTTGTGTGCACTTTTGCAACCCAGAGAACTTATATCCTGTACTTAGTGTATACCCAACGTTGAAAATGTAATTCTTTTACCCTCTTCTCTGTCTACATCTTTTCCCACATTTATGTGGGGTCGATGTTTCTGGTCAGTTTTCTCCATTTATTTCTGTCCCATACCTCATCACCCAACAAACCTTTAGACCTCAGATCATCATTGATGCAATCCATCCACCTACGCTTTGGTCTCCCTCTCCTTCTACCCTGTATATCCATTTCCATCACCCTCCTCCCAACATACTGTTAATCCCTTCTAACGACATGACCATACCATCTTAGTCTACTTTCTTGTATATTATCTGATATTTCTATAACTTTGGAAAAAAAAAAAAAAAAAAAAGAGAGAGAGAGAGGGGTGGAAGAAATACCTTCTCGCTCTCTCCTCTCTCTCTCTCTCTCTCTCTCTCTCTCTCTCTCTCTCTCTCTCTCTCTCTCTCTCTCTCTCTCTCTCCTCTCTCTCTCTCTCTCTCTCTCTCTCTCTCTCTCTCTCTCTCTCTCTCTCTCTCTCTCTCATATGCCTTTTTATATACATAAGCCACTTTTCCCCTTATAAGGTGAGTGGCTGAGTAAAGGAATAATGCTCTGACTTTCTGGGAAGAGAAAGTACAGAGAAGGGTTCTTTCATTCCCTTCGCTCCGCCCCACTTAGTCTACTCTTACGACACGCAGGGGAACATGGAGGAAGTATTCTAACCCCCTCCCTCAAGAGCTCATATGTATGTATGTGTACATGTGTGCATGTATGTGTATATGTATATGTATGTGTATATGTATTTATATGTATATATGTATGTATATGTGTATATGTATATGTATGTGCATGTCTATATGTATCAATAATTACTACTTTTGATTCATAACTCTATCTATATACAAAAGCTGTAGTAATGATGATGGTAATAATAATAATAATAATAATAATAATAATAATAATAATAATAATAATAATAATAATAGTAATAATAATAATGATAATAATAATAATAATGATAATAATAATAATAATGATGATAATAATAATCATGATGGTGGTAGCAATGGTTGTGATAATAGTGATAATGGATTAATTGACGTAATTCTCTCTCACGTACATAATTTGAAGGGTGGAGAAGGGGAAAGGCTTTCAGTCTTTCTCTTTCTTTTCCTTCCAAATTTATCCTCCATTATATGGCACTGTGTTTATGTGTATGTATGTATGTATGTTCAGGTTTATATGTGTACGTATATGCAATTAAGTACATGCACTTTCCTCTGCTGTGTTACCCTCAGATGACAATGATGTGTATGAGTATGCATGGATGTGTCTTTATCTGTAGTAAGGACGAATAACTCCTTTTGCTGAAATGAATACCACAAACTCTCTCTCTCTCTCTCTATCTCTCTCTCTCTCTCTCTCTCTCTCTCTCTCTCTCCTCTCTCTCTCTCTCTCTCTCTCTCTCTCTCTCTCTCTCCTCTCTCTCTCTCTCCTCTCTCTCTCTCTCTCTCTCCTTGATATGTATGGCTATGAAGCCCCAGTGGTGTTTCTATTGCTCATCTAATTAATGCATGCATATATATATATATATATGTGTGTGTATGTATGTGTGTGTATATATATATGTATGTACCTACTTATTATTCTAACCTGAAAATTGTTATTCTATATCTGCTTCAAATTGTCTGCAGTAGTACTGTTGAAAAGTAAAACGGAATTTAAATGATAGCACTCAACAAGGGCTATTGAAAATATTGTCACAATGATTACTCTTCAAGTACTCTTCAATTATTACACTATATTTTATTATTAATTACTTGCTATGATATTTTAAATTAATTGCAAATTCTATTAGTATGTTATTTATACATAACCACATAGATTGTAATGTTATCAACTGCAATATGACTGGGAGTGCCCATGTGCACATGTTCCCATGTACAGTTATCTGAATAAATAAAAAAAAAAAAAAAAAAAAAAAAAAAAATATATATATATATATATATATATATATATATATATATATATATATATATATATATATATATATATATATATATATATATATATGAAGAATATGAGCCCGAGGGTTTTAGCTCTAAAAGGTATGACAATTATCCCTTAGGACGACTGCCTTCTTAGAAAATTGCCCCTGCAGTATTCGAGTACTATAGATTACAGTCTTATTTCTCCCACTTCAGCTATTACTCACCAAACTTTAACTAGCCTAAAATTCTTGTATTCGTTGTCACTTATTAAGTGACATATTTCACTTTAATATTATTAAGGGGCAATTTTCCTCATTTGCATTAGGAGCTAAAAGGTAATTGCCCGTAGTCTCTCTCTCTCTCTCTCTCTCTCTCTCTCTCTCTCTCTCTCTCTCTCTCTCTCTCTCTCTCTCTCTCTCTCTCTCTCTCTCTCTCATAAATTTCTCTTGTCGTGTGCGTATGTGTGTATGTGCATCACAATATTACATTATTCTATACATATGTGTATGTTGATGTCCGCACTTTCAATGAGCATATGTGTATACATTATTGTTCATAACTATTTAGTGCATACACATATGAGGGAAGGGGGCTAGAATACTTCCTCCGTGTTCCCCTGCGTGTCGCAAGAGTCGACTAAATGGGGCGGAGCGCGGGGACTGGGAATCCCCTTCTCTGTAGTTAACTTCCCAAAAAGTCAGAGTATTTTGCCTTGACTCAGCCACTCCCCTTATAAGGGGAAAAATGGTTTATATATATATATATATATATATATATATATATATATATATATATATATATATATATATA
>JAXCGZ010021842.1:0-12500 GCA_037179515.1 Halocaridina rubra | reverse complement strand
AACATCGACCCCACATAAATGTGGGAAAAGATGTAGACGGAGAAGGGTGATAAATAATTTCAAGTCTTCCTCGACACTATTTCCATTTCCTTTTAATTTACAAATATATTTACCTTTTACCGTATGCCGCGGTAGCACAGTGGTTAGAGAGCTCGATTCAGGATGTGACAAACCCACGTTCGGGCCCATTGCGATGAGTTGGGGATGAATCCGGTCTTAATTCCCCAGCTCCAACCTGTCCGTGCCTACCCCCACCCTAATAGGCATTAATAGTGACACAAAAACAGCAAATGTACACCAACGACAGCAACACCAAATAATTATAAAATCTACGATAAGGAAATAATAATGTAGTCACCGTGGCTCAATCGGTAGCGTCCGCGACTCGGAGGCGTCAGCTCGAGGGTTCGCGCCCCGTCACGGTCTGAGGTTAGCAAGGGCATGCACTCAGGGTAACGATTACATCTGCCAAACCAAGTCCTTCACAAGAAGGCAACCGTCCTAGCCCTTGGTCGAAAAGGGAGTCCGTGACGTAAAACCGGAACGATCAGGAAATAATAATGAAAACAGCAACAACAACAACAACAAACCGAAGATAACCCATCATGTGATAACCAAAAAATAAATTATTTTTTTTTTATTTTCCATAATCATGTGTGATTGAAAAAGTAATAATAAACAACCAAAGGACAAAAAGTAAGAAAGCAGGACATGGTCTAATCAAGTAATAACAAACAAAGCAATAAATGAATAAAATTAATAACAAGGGCAAAGTTGTAAAATAATAAGAAGGGTCTTCCAGACACTTGCAAAACAAGCCGATGGTTTCCCAAGATTTTTACAGGTAGCCCAGAAAGTAATAAAAGAGGACACTACTAATATTTCTATTACTACTACTACTACTACTTCTACAATAACTACTACTACTACTACTACTACTACTACTACTACTACTACTACTACTACTACTACTACTACTATAAAAATTAAATGAAAAAATAAGAATCTTAAATACTAATGAACTTCGCAATAATAATAATAATAATAATATTATTGTTATAATTTTTTTATTATTATTATTATTATTACTATCATGATTTTATTGTTACAATAACCACAATATTCTAGATGTATAAGAAATTCTAAATCAGACGCTCAATAAAAAAAAAATTACATATATATATATATATATATATATATATATATATATATATATATATATATATATATATATATATTATATATATATATATAATGTAGCGGCAACTTCATTAAGATATTTTAATTAGGCAGAGAGAGAGAGAGAGAGAGAGAGAGAGAGAGAGAGAGAGAGAGAGAGAGAGAGAGAGAGAGAGAGAGAGAGAGAGAGAGAGAGAGAGAGAGATCGGTCTTCTTTTAATGAAGGATCTTGCGTGTATTATTTCAGAGAGGGAAAGAAAGGAGAAAGAAAAAACCCATAAAACTTTGTCCCATTTGTTGCTTTTTCCCACAAAGACAAAACAGGCGGAGTCAAAGAGACGCCGCTCAACTTGTATAAGTAGTTCAAGAAAAAAGTTAAGCATTCTTTAAGTTTATCTTCCAGTATTTTTATTGTATATATAATATAGGCCTCTCTCTCTCTCTCTCTCTCTCTCTCTCTCTCTCTCTCTCTCTCTCTCTCTCTCTCTCTCTCTCTCTCTCTCTCTCTCTCTCTCTCTCTCTCTCTCTCTCTCTCTCTCTCATAGCACAATCGGTTGAGCAACAAGCTCGCAGAGACAATGACCAGGGTTCGATTCTTTTCTCTCTGTCTCTTTACCTACCTACCGACCTATCTATCTATCTATCAGTCATCTGAAAAAAACAGCTTATATATATATATATATATATATATATATATATATATATATATATATATATATATATATATATATATATATATATATATATATCACTGAACTGTTAACATGCTTTATATATATATATATATATATATATATATATATATATATATATATATATATATATATATATAGTATATATATATATATATATATATATATATATATATATATATATATATATATATATATATATATATATATATATATATATATATATATATATATATATATATATATATATATATATATATATATATATATATATATATATATATATATATATATATATATATATATATATATATATATATATATATATATATATATATATATATATATTCGTTATTTTTTTTAATTAGTATTTCCTACCATATATATATATATATATATATATATATATATATATATATATATATATATATATATATATATATATATATATATATATATATATATATATATATATATATATATACATGCTATATATATATATATATATATATATATATATATATATATATATATATATATATATATATATATATATATATATATATATATATATATATATATATATATATATATATATATATATATATATATATATATATATATATATATATATATATATATATATATATATATATATATATATATATATATTCGTTATTTTTTTTAATTAGTATTTCCTACCATATATATATATATATATATATATATATATATATATATATATATATATATATATATATATATATATATATATATATATATATATATATACAAAGGATATAAGACCCTCAGTTAAAGAATACCGACAAAATCATTAATAAGTCATTAACAATAGAATATGTTAATCTCTAGTTACGAATTTAGATCGGTAAGTAGATAACCCCTTTAATATAAAATGCAAAAACCAATGAGTTCACAATCACATAAACCAAAAAGAAGACATAATAATAATAATAATAATAATAATAATAATAATAATAATAATAATAATAATAATAATAATAATAATAATAATAATAATAATAATAATAATATAATAATAATGCACATAAATATATATATATATATATATATATATATATATATATATATATATATATATATATATATATATATATATATATATATATATATATATATATATATATATATATATATATATATATATATATATATATATATATATATATATATATATATATATATATATATATATATATATATATATATATATATATACATACACAAACATACATAATAGTTAAAAATATATACATATGTATTTACTTTTTTAATTTCTACATATTTATTACATTACGAACTAACAGAAAAAAAACATACACACTCACACACACACACACACATATATATATATAAATAAGTATAAACTGTTAGCATACAGCACTAAATAGTAAGGAAGCCCATCAGTTGTGCTTGAGAAGGGATCCAGTTAGGATCCGAAATATAGCATTGTTTTATAAGTTTTGTTTCACTGATGGGCTTCCTTACTACATATATATATATATATATATATATATATATATATATATATATATATATATATATATATATATATATATATATATATATATATATATATATATATATATATATATATATATATATATATATATATATATATATATATATATATATATATATATATATATATATATATATATATATATATATATATATATATATATATATATATATATATATTGTGTGTGTGTGTGTGTGTGTGTGTGTGTGTGTGTGTGTGTGTGTGTGTGTGTGTGTGTGTGTGTGTGTGTGATTACCTAATTGTGATTACCTAATTGTGTTTACGGGAAAGAGCCCAGAGCTGGTATCTTCCCGTCTCCTCATCGGTTCCATTTTAGACTTAGTGATACTTATCATACCTGTCCTTAAAACTATAGATTGAGATAGCATTAACTACCTCCTCGCTTAGCCAATTCCAATTATCAACTACTTTTACACTGAAAAAGTATTTCCTTACATCCTGCAAAGAAGTTTTCTTACGAAGCTTCAAACTATGACCTCTAGTTCTAGAGCCAGCCATATCAAAATATCGATCCCTATCCACTCTATCATAACCATGAAGGAATTTAAAGACTGTCACCATATCCCCCCTCACTCTTCTAGCTTCGAGTGAGGGTAAGTCTAATTCCCTCAGCCTCTCATCATAACTGAGATTGCGTATTTCTGGCACCAGTTTCGTGGCATGTCTTTGAACTTTTTCAAGCTTAGCTATGTGCTTTTTCAAGTGCGGATTCCAAAAGGGGGCTGCATATTCGAGTTTTGGCCTCACATAGGTTACATAAATATTTCTGAACATTTCCTTGTCCATGTGCCTGAAGGCTACCCTTACATTTGATAAGAATGCATATGCTGCCCTTACTATGCCATTTATATGTATTTCTGGAGACAAATCTGCCAGTATGTTTACTCCTAGATCTCTCTCATTTTCTGTCTCTTGAAGTTGTACTCCAGCCACCGAGTAGTCAAGCTTGGGCCTTCTTGCACTTGTACCCATTCTCATTACCTTACATTTTGAAGTATTGAATTTCATTAGCCACTTTTCTGACCACTCATGCAGATTATTTAGATCCTCCTGAAGTTCTCTACCATTGTTCTCGTTTTTTACTTTCTTCACAATCTTTGCATCATCTGCAAACATATTCATGAATGAATTTACAGACTCTGGTAGGTCATTTACATATACAAGGAACAAAAGTGGCCCTAAAACTGAACCCTGTGGAACCCCACTACTAACTCTTCTCCATTCAAACACTGAGTGTCTTACTCTAACCCTCTGTTCCCTTCCTTCTAAGTAAGTTTTTATCCATTCCAAAACATTTCTACCTATTCTAGCCATTGATTGCAGCTTCCTAATAAGTCTCCCATGTGGAACAGTGTCAAACGCTTTCTGGAAGTCTAGGAATATGCAATTTGCCCAGCCCTCTCTTTCCTGTAAGATTTGGCTTACCTCATCATAAAATTCTAATAAGTTTGTTACTGTTGATCTACCTTCTCTGAAGCCATGTTGCCTCACTGGCAAAAAGTTGAAGGATTCCAAGTGAAGAGAGATATGTTTCCTTAGTAGTTTCTCCATAACTTTGCAAACTATGCTGGTCAAGGAAACTGGTCAATAGTTCAGAGCCGTATCCCTCCTTCCCTTTTTGAAGATAGGTATCACATTAGCTTGTTTCCAGCATCTTGGAATCTCCCCCGACTCCAGTGACTCCTTAAATATGATACTTAGTGCCACTGATATTGTGTTTGCGCATATTTTAAGCACATGAGGGGATATGTCATCAGGACCTGTAGCTTTATGAACATCTAAATCCATCAGCGCTTTGCATACCTCTGTGGCTGTAAGGTTGATGTTCTCTAATACCGGCCCTTGAGCTTCTATCACTGCAATCTGAGGGGGTGGGGTATTTTCTACTGTAAATACTGACTGAAACTCCTTGTTCAATTCTTTGCAGATCTCTTCATCTGTCTCAGTGATGCTTCCATCCGCTCTCTTTAGCCTTAAAACCTGTTCTTTTACCTTCAGTTTTCCTCTGATAAAGCTGTGGAAAAGCTTGGGATTTTCTTTAGCCTTCCTGGTGATGTCCCTCTCATAGTCTCTCTCTGCCTCTGTCCTTTTACTTAGGTAGTCATTTCTTGCTCTTTTGTAGGTTTGCCAGGCATTTATGTTTTTTCTCCTCCTATACCTTTTCCAGCATTTGTCTCTCCACTCCTTAGCTCCTTTACACCCATTATCGAACCATTTCTCTCTGGCATGAACTACACCTACTTTGGTGACAGGTATGCAGCAATCTACTATCTTCCCATATTTCTCACAAAAGATGTCATACATTTCTTGTACAGATTTATTGTAAAATAAGGTTCTCCAGTCAATAACTGCAAAAAGCTCATTCATTTTGATGTAATCTCCTTTCGGATAGTTCCTCCTCATGTCCTCAGTGCCTCTACTCTCAGGAAGAATATCTTCAATGATATACTCCATCAACAACACACAGTGGTCACTCTTTCCAATTGGTGGTTCATACTCAATTTTTTCAATATCCAACACATTATCTGTGAACACTAGATCAAGTAGTGATGTGTGTGTGTGTGTGTGTGTGTGTGTGTGTGTGTGTGTGTGTGTGTGTGTGTGTGATATGGGATAAATACTGAGAATATTTTTACACAAGTGGGGGGTCTATGTGATAATCTCAGTTATTCAACGGATTCAGTGAGTACACCCTTAGATAACAGTTTTTGGAAAATATTTTTCATCGTTAGCTTACTAGAAAAAAAAATGCCTGGCTCAACACCCAGGAGGTCCCGAGTTCAACACTTCCACTTGGTTTGAAATCCTTCTCTTCACCAGGAGAATTTCTGAGATGAAAAGGAGTGAGATTTAGAAACCCATCTGCAATAGCCCTTGTCAGTTCAAGATACTCCATACACCATGAGATCAGTCTATCTGTCTATTTACAGTGGCCCCATTCCCACTTGTAAGGAGGATGGCCGAGTCAAAGAACACACAGTACCTTCTGGAGTTCAGGCTTAGCTTAAGAGGAATATTTGTCCCTTTTAAAAAACTCATCTCTTTTTTATCACCTCATGTCATACCCTCCCATCCTTCTGACCTCTTTTGCACATCCATTTCACTTCTTTCTCTCATAAATCCAACAGCCTTACCTCACGTTCTGACCTCTTTTTCACTCTTCTCTCTGTGCAATCTCACTTTATCCCATACTGACAATTCCCTTCTTAATTCTTTCCAACACCTCTCTTATATCCTACTTCTCTTTAGCATGCAACAATCTCCCATCTCCTCTAACCTCTTTTGTAAACCCATTTCTCCACTTACTTACAGTTTTCAATTAAATTCTTCTCCCATTCTGATCTCTTTCCCACTTTTATTTCTCTGCACTTTCACTTAATCTCATTTTCACCTTTCCATTCTGATCTCTCTCTAACCTCTCTTCTTTGCCATCTCTCTTTAGCAAGTCACGACCTCCCCTGCATCTTCCTGATCTCTTTTGTACTCCCATTCCCTTTGCTCTATTTTCATTAATCCAATAACCTCTCCTCACGTTCTAATTTCTTTCCCACTCCTATTTCCCTGTAACTCCTCTCTTCTTTGCCACCTCTCTTTAGCAAGCCACAACCTCCCTCATCTCTTCCTGACCTCTTTTGTACTCCCTTTCCTTTTGTTCTATTTTCATTAATCCAATAGCCTCTTCTCACGTTCTGATCTCTTTTCCACTCCTATTTTCCTGCAACTCCTCTCTTCTTTGCCACCTCTCTTCAACAAGCCACAGCCTCCCTCATCTCTTCCTGATCTCTTTTGTGCTCCCACTCCCTTTGTTCTATTTTCATTAATCCAATTACCTCTTCCCACGAGCTGATCTCTTTCCCATTCCTATTTTCTTGTAACTCCTGTTCCTTGCCAATTCTCTTTAGCAAGCCACAACCTCCTTCCCCCATCTCGTCCTGATTTCTTTTGTACTCCCGTTCCATTTGTCTATTTTCATTAATCCAGTAATCTCTCCTCACGTTCTGATCTCTTTCCCACTCCTATTCCCCTGTGACTCCTCTCTTCTTTGACACCTCTCTTCAGCAAGCCACAGCCTCCCTCATCTCTTCCTGATCTCTTTTGTACTTCCATTCCCTTTGTTCTATTTTCATTAATCCAATAACCTCTCCCCACATTCTGATTTCTTTCCCACTGCTATCTCCTGTAACTCCTCTCATCTTTACTATCTCTCTTTAGCAAGCCACAACCTCCTCCATCTCTTCCTGATCTCTCTTGTGCTCCTATTCAATTTGTTCTATTTTCATCTCTTCATGTTCTGATCTCTTTCCCACTTTTCCCTGTAACTTCCCTCGTCTTTGCCATCTCCCTATAGCAAGCCAAAACCTCCCCCATCTCTTCCTGACCTCTTTCGTACTCCCGTTCCCCTTTGTTCTATTTTCATTAATCAAATAACCTCTTGTGTTCTGATTTCTTTCCCACTCCTATTTCCATGTAACTCCTCTCTTCTTTGCCACTCTCTTTAGCAAGCCACGACCTACCCCACACCACATCTTCCTGATCTCTTTTGTATTCCCATTCCTTGTGTTCTATTTTCATTAATCCAATTACCTCTCCTCACGTTCTGATCTCTTTCCCATCCCCATTTTCCTGTAACTCCTGTTCTTTGCCACTTCTCTTTAGCAAGCCACGACCTCCCCCACATCTTCCTGATCTCTTATGTACTCCCATTCCCTATGTTCTATTTTCATTAATCTAATAACCTCTTCCCACGTTCTGATTTCTTTCCCACTCCTATTTCCCTCTAACTCCTCTCTTCTTTGCCACCTCTCTTTAGCAAGCCACAGCCTCCCCCATCTCTTCCTGACCTCTTTTGTACTCCCGTTCCCTTTGTTCTATTTTCATTAATCCAATAACCTCTTCTCACGTTCTGATCTCTTTCCCCCACTTCCATATTTCATCTTCCCTTACCCAACAACCTATATTTGCTGTGGATATTGCCCTAATAGCTTCACTTTGCGTCATCAGTAAGTGAGGATATTGCGTTGCATCTTCGATAACAACCTTCATAAGCATAAAATCAGACGTGAACTTCACATTCATTTTACTAAAAGCTCTCTGTTTGGAGAAGGGAAACAAAAAGAAACTAAACGAAAGAAAAAGAAATAGAGGTATTTGGGATCATGCATAAGTGTAGGTTGTACAGATGCCATATTTTAAACTAAGATGTACACATTTTTTTATCTTTAATGTTGCATGCATGATATTAGTGCTAAAAAGAGGGGGAATACTTTGCAACATTCATGTACAGTTTAGTATGGACGCTAAAAACTATTTAATATTTTAAAGCTTGCTAGAAATATTTTGTGAAGTAATATTTGAGGGAATGAAAATATTATGAAATAAAATTCGTATAAAACTGACCAGATCTAAACTATTTTCAGTTTAAGATATAATCAACAGTTAGAACATCAATAAAGATATTAATTTTTTTTTTTACAACTTACATATACCATGTAAAGTTGTTCAGAATCTAAAAAAATACATAAAATATATACAGACAAACGTACATTAGATACTTTACACGTATCAGTAACTAAAAATACAGAGTAAAACTGTGTAGCATTATTATATAAAAATGAAAGAATTTTTTTGGGAACTAATATTGCTACTTCAACGTATAAATAAATATACCACTAATATCATATACAATATATATTCAGAAAATGTTTGAAGTGAAGCTTGCACTCATGCAACTGCACAAACACACACACACACACACACACACACACACACACACACACACACACACACACACACACACACACACACACACACACACACACACACACACACACACACATACATACACACATAAATATATATATATATATATATATATAAAGCAAACTTATGATGACGAAAATACCTATTTCACAGCAGCTTTTCCAATATTAACTTGGGGTCGCTGTTTCTCACTAACCTTTTGAGTCCCATTATTAAATTTGGTTGAATATATTACGGTTAGAAGCGCTCTCTGACGCAACCCCTCTCTCTTTATACGGGCTTGGGACCGGCACGCAATTAAGCCGTCTTCTATTGGTAGCTGTTTCTCATTAGCCCCTTGGAGACCAGCGTTTATTTTTTATTCAATGTTTCACGACCGGATGCCAATCCTGTCATCGAATCTCTCCATATATCCGAGCCAGGGTCCGGTACTCAGTAGCGTTGACTTGCTCTCCCAGTGATTGAATGCAGAAAAAATAACTAAAGTATTTATTTAGCAATTGAGCACAGTAATGACGGGTATATAAAAATAAAAATAATTCACCATCACCACATAAAAATAATTGACTGATGGCTCACTTAAAAAAAATAAATATATAGAAAAAAATAAAATAAAAAATAATAGTAATAAATCAAATTAGATAAACTGCTTTGGTAATCTTTCTAATTTCCATTAAATGATGGAAAATTACCTTAGGGGTCGGCACTTAAATAGTTTTGAAAAGGTAATTCGTGTTTCGTAATTACTTTGTAAAAGAGTCTTGTTAATTAATTTTGATAATACATTGATAAATGAGTTTTCCTTTACGTTCGTAATTACTGTTGCATGTAATTCTATTATACAGGGTGGGCCAAAAGTCACAATCGATATAATGCTTTACACTTCTATATTAAAACATTATTTTATGAAGAAAATGTCTGGTATTAAAGAGTAGTAATTTCTAACCCAGATGAGTGAAAAACTATGAAAAACTAAAACCTGATTTTTGGTTCACCCTGTACTGTTTTATTATAAGGTTTCTCAATAATACTAATGTAATTACTTGAGAAGAGTATTTAAAATGTAATTTTATTATTGAGGACAGAATACGTAATTAAGTTATATATTTTCTTATCATATTTACAGATGTGTCCACCCCCATCCGAATGGTGACAAATAGTGAGATTAAACGGTAAAGATTTATTGAGAAACCAACATTAATAAGAAGAGGAAAAAGCTCCGAGTCCTCAACAGTTGTTTGACTCTTCATAGCAAAAAACTGCGAAAGAGGTCATTCCAGTTCCCCTCTCTCGTCCAATGTCGACTTTTACGACACGCAGGGGCATACAAGGTAGAGTTCTCCTCCCCACTTCGCAAGTGGAAGGAGAGAGAGAGAGAGAGAGAGAGGAGAGAGAGAGAGAGAGAGAGAGAGAGAGAGAGAGAGAGAGAGAGAGAGAGAGAGAGATATACTATGGGAGACAGAGGACAATCCACTCCCCATTTGGACAAAACCCACCCATTTCCAATTCCCATTAAAAGGTAATAGTGATAGTAAGAAATGCTGCAAAGATAGCGGTTTTGAAAGTGAAAAGTGAGAAAAATGACGCAATGAGGGTCAGACTTGGCACTGTTTTTTTTTTTTTTTAGTTCAAACTAAATATAGCGGAAGAAAGTTTATTGACTGTTTTTTTATTAGTTAAAGCAACAGCAATAGCATGGAAAAACAGCAACAGCAATAACAGCAGCAGTGATAATGGAAATATAAATACTGAGATAAATTGAAGATTTAGCATACTAATAATAATGAATAAGAAAAAAATTGAAAACCCAGAGCAATGATAATATAATATATGGGAAAAAAAAAGTTAACGATAGTAGAATAAATGAAAAAATAAATAAAAAAGGAAGTTTACTTTTTTCTTTTTGGTGGTTATATCACACATACATAGTCCCCATTTAATGGGGTGGATATAGATGGATGTCGAACTCGCGGGATCGAATTCGTATATGTCAGTATCCACACTTTCCAACTTGTGCTCTCTACCACTGAGTTACTGCAGCCCTCCATGATATATGCCTGATATTAGGAACATGAAAACTAATGAAGTAATATATATATATATATATATATATATATATATATATATATATATATATATATATTATATATATATATATATATATATATATATATATATATATATAATATATAAACTAAAAACTCTGATATCTGGAACATACAATTGACAGCAGAAGAAATTGAAAAATATAAATATGAGTTAGAATAAGAAGAAAAATGGTGATAAAGGGGTGAGAGCAGAAAAATAATTAAAACCGTAGAAGAAATAGAATAAAACTATGATAGAGACACAGATATAAGCAGAAAAAAATGAGCAAAAATGAAAAAAAAATGAACGGCTGATACCACGGAATAAATAAAGACAGTTGAGAAAATGACAAAAATATGAGATATATCACAGATATCCTGAGCATGAAAAAAAAATGAAGCTGATGATATAACAAAAAATAATTGAAAAAAAAAAAAACATGATATCAATACCAAAATAAACACAAAATACGTTAAGACATGTTAAAACATGTTAAGAGTCTTAGTATCAGGAGAACTTTAAAAAAAATCACGCAAGCGCACACACACACACACACACACCTTCACACACACACACACACACACACACACACACACATACACACTCATACTGACATACACACACACACACACACACACACACACACACACACACACACAAACACACCTTCACACCCACACATACTTATACTGACATACACACACACACAAACACACCTTCACACCCACACATACTGACATACAAACACGCACTAACACCGTTCCTACAACTAGGAAGACGCTCTTCCTAGAAAAGGTAATCGTATTTCCTGAGTCTGGTCCAATCTAGGAAACAGATTTGCGCTATCATATACACTGACACAAGAAGCGGGATTCCCACCGTGTAAATCTTTCTCCCCTCCCCCCCCTTCCGAGGGAAAATATGCATGAATAAAACATTTCAGAATGACAAAAACTCAAATTGAATCTTGTAGTATTCATTATGCATTGCGATATATATTCGTCTGCATACATATATGCTTCTGGCTTTTTTTTGTTCAGTGTGATATATTCGGATATCAATATTCCATGTGATATATACAAGTATACTGAGTTTGCATAAACAATATATTGTTCTTCTGGGTCTCTTTGCGCTATTCAATTTTTTTTTTTCATTAGTCAGTGCAACATATCTTGGCTTGCATATGTAAACTTCTT
>JAXCGZ010021841.1:5000-22500 GCA_037179515.1 Halocaridina rubra | reverse complement strand
TCACACCCGTTCTTGCTCTCACCACTTCATTCCTAACCTTATCCAACCGAGATACACCACTCCTACTTCTCAGGTATTTCACCTCAAATACATTTTGTTTCCGTCTCTCACTTACTTTCATACCCCATAACTCTGATCCATACATCACAGATGGCACAACCACCTTCTCATACGAAACTTTCTTAATATTCATTTCCAGCCCTCTATTCTTCATCACTCCTTTCAACGCACGCAACACTTTACATCCTTCAATCTCTCTGTGACACACATCTGCTTCCACTCCACTATTTGCAGCTATAATCAAGCCTAAATACTTAAACTGATAAACTTCCGAGGTGTCTCTCCAATCAATATAACATTCAATCCAACACCATCTTCATTTCTTGTACACCTCATAACCTTACTCTTTCTCACATTCACTTGCAACTTCCTTCTCTTACACACCATTCCATATTCTCACACTAACTGACACAGCTTCTCTTCTGAATCTGCCACAATATGTCGTCAATCGCACTCCTTCCTGCCGGGTCACCCGACACAGGCGCTGTAACACGCTCTCTCCCAAAACCAATAAATGGCCGGAAAAACCAGGCAAAATTTGGAAGAAATAAGTGGTAACTTGCAAGTCAGTAAATGAAAAAGTTGTGTAAATTATTTCTTCATCATGGCTGTAAATAAATACCTTCCATACTATTCCATTAGTAACAATGAACTTATAAGGCTAACAAACAACGACAAAGTACTTCCCAATTAATTATGTATCCATGAGCTTGATAAGATGATATTTAATCCACTTGATCTAGAAAATGCAATAGATTTGTTTTTGAATAATATGAGAAACGCAACCAACACTTTTTCAAATTATATATACTTAAATGAACTTATTCAAATTTAAATAAAGCTAACGCATTTTCGATTTTGTGCATGAACATTAGAAGTTGTGAAGATAATCTTCAAACATTTGTTGATCAATGTATAACAGAAAATAATATATGTGATGTAATGGGTTTTCCGGAGACTAGGCTGGATAATGATATTGAATCATTGTATAATAAAACAGGTTATAATATGTACACTCAGAACAGAGACAGGAAAGGTGGAGGTGTATGTATGTATGTAGCAAATTGGTATAGCCCGTCTGTTATAAAGGAGTACAGTATGATGGAATGATTCATTGAATGTGTTAGTGTACAGGTACATAACAGTAAGGAAAATTGCTTCTTCGCATCTGTATATACACCATCGAAGGGGAACATGCCTGAATTTCTTGGAGCTTTACTGAAAGTATTTTATTTTGCAGCAAGAAAAAAGTACAAAACTATTTATTTATTCGGTGATTGGAACTTAGATATGTTTAAAGCAAATGATCAGGGAGTAATTGATTTTATAAACATTATGTATTCTCATGGCTGCTTTCCACTTACTACTAAACCTATCAGAGTAACTGAAAATAGTGCATCACTTATCGATCATATCTGAACCACAAATCTTCAAGACAACATAAGCAATTACATAGTGTACACCGACATAACAGATCATTTCGCAGTATACCCCCAGTTTAAAAAAAGATCATAAATTTGATGCATATGTGGAAAAAAGACATTACTCTGGTGATAATATAGCTAAATTCACTAGAGATATATCACATGAAAAATGTCAACATATCAAAGACCTAACCAATGCAAATGAAGCTTTTAATAAATTTCACCGTACATTTAGAGATAAATATCTAGACTGCTTTCCTCTTAGAAAATTGACTGTAAATAATAAAAGCAACAGATGCCCACATATAACTGCAGGATTAAAAATAGTATCAAAGAAAAATACCGACTAGAAAAGCTTGCATCAAAATGGCCTTTGTCTTTTGGAACCAGATATAAAGCTTAAAGGAACACACTAGTAACACTGCCTCGAGCTGCAAACAATGGATATTTTCAGGATAAGCTTAAGAAGGAACAAGGAAACAGCAAATCCACCTGGAATACAATAAACAGCCTAATGGGACAAAAACAATTTAATCAACCAATGGAAATCATATTAAAAATGATAATGACCACACTGCTAATATCTTTAATGATCATTTCTTAACTAAAGCACAACCAACACAGGAACAACAAAATGTGCAACAAAACTCACACTGCCAGTTTCTTAATAATCCTCCAGACTTTTCGTTTTACTTGTATCCTGTAACAAGTGAGGAAGTCACTAAATATATTAAAACCTTAAAACCAATTACAGCGTCGGGATATGATGAAATTCCATCAATACTACTCCAAGTCACTGCCCATTACATTGATGCCCCAATTACCCACATAATCAATCTATGTTTTCTGCAAGGATGTTTTCCAGACAAACTAAGAAGTGCTAAAGTAATACCCATTTTTAAGTCAGGCAATGAAGATGATGAAAATAACTATAGACCTATATCAATCTTACCGTCCATAAGTAATGTGTTTGAAAAAGCGAGTGTTCACATACTTAAAAAATTCCTTTAAAAGTTCAACCAATTATCTGAAAATCAATACGGTTTCCGTAATAATAAGACCACCGAAAAAGCAATAATGAACTTTACAAGTGATGTTTATCAAAATTTGGAAAATAAATACTTTGCTGCCGGGGTAATCCTAGACTTGTTCAAAGCATTTGACTCATTAGACCATAATATATTAATAGAAAAATTAAATTGTGTGGGTAATAGGGGAACACCATTACAGTTATTTAAGAGCTACTTGAAAAATAGAAAACAAGCCCTATATTGTAATGGGAAAACATCTTTGTTGCAAACTATTGAGAGGGGAGTACCACTGGGATCCATTCTGAGCCTAATGTTATTTTTAATTTATATAAATGATATTTGCAATGACAGTAATAAATTCATGTATATCCATGCAGATGACACCAACCTTCTCTTGCATGATAATAACCTTGACCACCTGAATTCTGTTTTAAATAGTGAACTAGAAAAAAATTAACAACTAGGTCTCTGCTAAGAACTTAAAGCTAAATGTTTCCAAAACTGACTATATCTTATTTCAAAATAGATCTGTAGCACACAATGTTTGTCAAGTTAACATGAATGGGTTTGAAGTTAAAAGAGTCGCTTGTAAGAAATTTTTGGGAGTTTATTATTGACGAAAATTTAAGTTGGAAATATCACATTCAATCTATCTGCTCAAAACTCTCCAAGACGTGTGGAATTTTGCATAAAATTCGCCATAACCTAACAAATGAGGCCTTAAAAAGCATATACTATTCCCTGTATTATCCTCTTATTATATACTGTTTGTCCATGTGGGGTTGTACTTGGCCGTCATTTGCAAGGGATGACTTTGTAACTCAGAAAAACCTGATCAGATCTAATACATATAGTGGAGAATATGACTCAATTCATCTTTATTCAAGGAGCTAAACTTGCTTAAATTTAATTACTTGATACAATATTTCTGTCTTATTTTTATACATAATGATGTTAATGATAACAATCATAACAAAAGATTATTTAGATTTCTTCAACACAACCATGAAATCAGAGGTAACAATATAAATTTGATGTGTCCAAAGCCGAGGACAACCTTGTACAAATTTTCTATTCACTGTTTTCGCCCAAAATGTTGGAATGCATTACCAGAAGATTTAAAAACAAGAACTGGCATAATTTTATTTAAAAAGAAACTCAAACAGCATTTATTTACTAGGCAAAATCAAGCAGCTGTTGAATAATAATTACTACAGTATTGGTGCATCATTATGTCCAGATTAAGGTCAGGCTACTGTTTTGTTTTGATATAAGTTAAGCATGAGATTACTATATTGGAGCTTTTGTTAACTATTGCCGTCATACTTTAAATTATGTAAAATGTATATAAAACTGCCTGCCAAGGAGCTCTTGCTCAGCTGGCTAGTGCCTATGAATATACAGTACATATTTATTCTTGTATATATATTAAACTTTTGGCAGTAAACTCTATGACTATGACCACCAAACTGTCATCTGCAAATAGCAACTGATTCAACTCCCACTCGTTATCATCCCCATCTACCATTCTCAGACTCGATCACGCACTCGCTCATTCACCTCTCTTAAGACTCCATCAATATACAAATTAAACAGCTATGGTGACATCACACATCCCTGTCTCAGTCCCACACTCACTGGAAACCACTCACTCACTTCATTCCCTACCCTAACACAAGCTCTACTGCCCTCATACAAACTCTTCACTTCATGCAACAGTTTGCCATCAATTCCATATAATCTCAAAACATTCCGCATTACCTCTCTATCAACTCTATCATACGCTATCTCCAGATCCAAATATGCAGTAATAATAATAATAATAATAATAATAATAATAATAATAATAATAATAATAATAATAATAATAATAATAATAATAATAATAATAATAATAATAATAATAATAATAATAGTAATAATAATAGTAATAATAATAATAATAATAATAATAATAATAATAATAATAATAATAATAATAAAAATTATAATAATAATAATAATAATAATAATAATAATAATAATAATAATAATAATAATAATAATAATAATAATAATAATAATAATAATAATAATAATAATAATAATAATAATAATAATAACTATAATGATATATATATATAATAATAATAATAATAATAATAATAATAATAATAATAATAATAATAATAATAATAATAATAATAATAATAATAATAATAAAAATAATAATAATAGTAATAATAATAATAATAATAATAATAATATTTATAATAATAATAATAATAATAATAATAATAATAATAATAATAATAATAATAATAATAATAATAATAATAATAATAATAATAATAATAATAATAATAAAAATATTGATAATAATAATAACAATAATAATAATGATCTATATATCTATATACCTTGGCTATCTCCCCCAATTGGGGGGTAGCCGACATCAACAAAGAAACAATAAAGGAGAGTACTTTGCTCTATTGGTAATGACAAGAGAGCTAGCGACCATTCAGATGTCACTGCTGGAGTGCCACAGCCTATACCCCCGGCTCTTCCACGACCTGTGTCGCTTCATAACTGCCAACTCCCCAACTTCCCCTACCACAGGGCTACCTCTGTAAGATGCAGCCCTTTGGTATCAGCAGATGCCCATCAGAGCTGCGTCACAATCACTAGCCACTCATTCCTATTCCTAGCACGCTCACTTGCTGCCCACACATCTATCCTCCTATCATTTAGGGCTCTCCTTACTCAATCCATCCACCTAAACCCACGCCTCCCTCTAGCATTTATCCCATCAACTCTCGCATTCATCACCTTTTTTAGCAGTCTTTCATCATCCATCCTTTCCACTTGGCCAAACCATCTCAGAACATTCATATTTACTCTGCCTGCAAATTCTCCCCTCACACCCGTTCTTGCTCTCACCACTTCATTCCTAACCCTATCCAACCTAAATAAACCACTCCTACTCCTCAGGCATTTCATCTCAAACACATTTAGCTTCCATCACTCACTTTCATACCCCATAACTCTGATCCATATATCACAGCTGGCACAACCACTTTCTCATGCAAAACTTCTTAACATTCATTTCCAGCACTGTATTTTCCATCACTCCTTTCAACGCACGCAACACTTTACATCCTTCATTCTCTCTGTGACACACATCTGCTTCCACTACACCATTAGCAGCTATAACCGAGCCTAAATACTTAAACTGATAAACCTCTTCAAGTGTCTCTCCATTCAACATAACATTCAATCCAACTCCATCTTCATTTCTTGTACACCTCATAACCTTAATCTTTCCCACATTCACTTGCACCTTGCTTCTCTCACACACCATTCCAAATTCTGACACTAACTGACAGAGCTTTTCCTTGGAATCTGCCACTACCACAGTATCATCTGCAAATAGCAACTGATTCAACTTCCAATCGTTATCATCCCCATCTACCATTCTGAGACTCGATCATGCACTCTCTCATTCACCTCTCTTACGACTTCATCAATATACAAATTGAACAGCCATGGTGACATCACACATCCCTGTCTCAGTCCCACACTCACTGGAAACCACTCACTCACTTCATTCCCTACCCTAACACAAGCTCTACTGCCCTCATGCAAACTCTTCACTGCATGCAACAGTTTACCATCAATTCCATATAACCCCAAAGAATTCCACATTGTCTCTCTATCAACTCTATCAAACACTTTCTCCAGATCCAAATATGCAATAATAATAATAATTATAAAAACAATAATAATGATAATAATAATAATAATAATAATAATAATAATAATAATAATAATAATAGTAATAATAATAATAATAATAATAATAATAATAATAATAATAATTATAATAATAATAATAATAATTATAATAATAATAATAATAATAATAATAATAATAATAATAATAATAATAATAATAATAATAATAAAAATAATAATAATAATAATAATAATAATAATAATAATAATAATAATAATAATAATAATAATAATAATCATAATAATAATAATCATTATGATAAAAATAATGGTAATAATAATGAATAAAAATAATAATAAAAATTATAATAATATTAACAATAATGAAAATATCAATAATAATAATAATAATAATAATAATAATAATAATAATAATAATAATAATAATAATAATTATTATTATTATTATTATTATAGTAATAATAATAATAATAATAATAATAATAATAATAATAATAATAATAATAATAATAATAATAATAATAGTAGTAAAAATAATAATACAAAAAATAACAATACTACTACTACTACTACTAATAATAATAATAATAATTAATAATTATAATAATAATCTATCTATTTATCTACCTTGGCTGTTTCCCCCTTTAATTGGGAGGTAGACGACATCAAGAAAGGAAAACAATAAGGGGATTACTTTGCTCTATGGGCAATGACGAGGGAGCTAGCGCTCGTTCAGATAGCACTGCTGGAGTGCCACAGCCCATCCTGCTGGCTCTTCCACAACCTGTGTCGCTTCACAACTGCCAACTCCTCTTACTGCCCCTACCACAGGGCTACCTTTGTAAGATGCAGCCCCGTGGTAACAGCAGATGCCCATCAGCGCTGCGTCACAATCGCTCACCACTCATTCTTATTCCTAGCACTCTCGCTTGCTTCCTTCAAATCCATTATCCTATCATTCAGGGCTATCCTTACTCCATCCATCCATCCAAACCTAGGCCTCCCTCTAGCATTTCTCCCATCAACTCTCGCATTCATCACCTTTTTCAGCAGCCTTTCATCATCCATCCTTTCCAAATGGCCAAACCATCTCAGAACATTCATATCTACTCTAGCTGCAATTTCTCTTCTCACACCCGTTCTTGCTCTCACCACTTTATTCCTAACCCTATCCAATCGAGATACACTAATCATACTCCTCAGGCATTTCATCTCAAACACATTTACTTTCCGTCTCTCACTTACTTTCATACCCCATAACTCTGATCCATACATCACAGTTGGCACAACCACTTTCTCATACAAAACTTTCTTAACATTCATTTCCAACCCTCTATTCTTCATCACTCCTTTCAATGCACCCAACACTTTACATCTTTCATTCACTCTGTGGCACACATCTGCTTCCACTCCACCATTTGCAGCTATAACCTAGCCTAAATACTTAAACTGATTAACTTCCTCACATGTCTCTCCATTCAGCATAACATTCAAACCATCACCATCCTCATTTCTTGTACACCTCATAACCTTTCTCTTTCCCACATTTACTCGCAACTTCCTTCTCTCACACACCATTCCAAATTCTGACACTAACTGACACAGCTTTTCCTCTGAATCTGCCACCACCACAGTATCATCTGCAAACAGCAACTGATTCAGCTCCCACTCGTTATCATCCCCATCTACCATTCTCAATCCTCGACCACGAACTAGCTCATTCACCTCTCTTACAACTCAATCAATATACAAATTGAACAGCCGTGGTGACATCACACATCCCTGTCTCAGTCCCACACTCACTGGAAACCACTCACTCACTTCAATCCCTACCCTAACACAAGCTCTACTGCCCTCATACAAACTCTTCACTGCATGCAACAATTTACCATTAATTACATATAATCTCAAAACATTCCACATAGACTCTCTATCAACTCTACCATATGCTTTCTCCAGATCCAGAAATGCAAAATACACATCTTTACCCTTTGCTAAATATTTCTCACATAATTGCCGAACTGTAAAAATCTGATTTATACAACCTCTACCTCTCCTAAAACCACTCTGCACTTCCGCGATCACATATTCTGTCTTATCCCTAATTCTATTAACCAGTATCCTACCATACACTTTTCCTACCACACTCAACAAACTTATACCCCCAAAATTACTGCATTCATACACATCTCCCTTACCTTTGCATAGGGGCACTATACAGGCAATCACCCATTCCACTGGCACCAATGGCAACATAAAGCATATATTAAACACTCTCACTAACCATTCCAATGCAGTCACACCCCTTTCTTTCAACATCTCCGCTTTCATATTATCCATTCCAGGTGCTTTACCTGTTTTCGCTTCATACAATGCCCTTTTCACCTCCTCTCTTGTAATCTCTCTCTCATTTTCATCTCCCATTATTGGCCTTGACCCCCCCCCACTGCCACTATAGCTGCCTCTCTATCTTCATCAACATTCAGCAAGAATTCAAAATATTCTGCCCATCTTTTCCTTCCATCGTTCCCTCTTAACATCTGTCCATTCACATCTTTCACTGTCTCTTCCATCCTCGATCCACCCTTCCTTACTCACTTCACTTCTTTCCAAAACTTCTTTTTTCTTCTCATATGACCTACTAAAATCCTGTCCCCACCTAACATTTGCCAACCTCTTCTCTTCATCTACCTTCAGCTTGGTTTCCACACTTTTCTCCCTATATCTTTCATACTTCTCCCTACTTTTACACTGCAGCCAGTCCTCAAAAGCCCTCTTTTTCTCTTCCACCTTCATTTTCACACTTTCATTCCACCACTCGCTGCCTCTCCTCATGCCACCTCCAACAAACCTCTTTCCACACACATCACTTGCATGTCACACAAAACATTCTTTCATCAACCCCCATTCCTCCCCTAACTCCCCAACTTCTCTTTCTTTCACCCTGTCATATGCCACTCTCAACTTGTCCTGATATTTCTGTCTCTTCTCTGGCTTTTTCAACTCTTCCACCTTAACTATTTCCCTTCTACATCCCCCCACACTATTTCCCAACTCTTTTGCTACTACCACTTTTGCTTCAACCAAAAGATGATCAGACATCCCAGCAGCCACACCCCTAAATGCATGCACATCTTTCACTCTACCAACCATGCTCTTTGCTACCAACACATAATCCATCAATGCTTTTTCTTTCACTCTTCCATTTGCCACTCTCATCCATGTATACTTACTTATTAACTTCTTCTTGAATAAACTATTACCTATCACCAACTCTTGCTCCATACACATATCTAACAGTCTCTCGCCACTCTCATTCCCACCTGGTACCTCATACTTTCCTACAACACCTTCTATCTCTCCATCACCAACTCTGGCATTCAAGTCACCCAACACAACTACATAGTTCCTTCTACTCAGACCATCCACTCATCTAGTTTACTCATTCCAGAATTCATCCTGCTCTTCCTCACTTCTCTCACATCCTGGCCCATATGCACTAACAAAAGCCCAACATTCCCTTCCTATCCTAGCCCTCACCCACATCAGCCTAGATGACACTTCTTTCCATTCCACTACCTTATTTACCATCCATTCACTCAGCAATAATGCCTCACCTCTCGCTCTCCCCCTTTCAACCCCAGACACCCTACCCGTCACATCACCAAATCCCACTTCTTTTCCTTTCATCTTCGTCTCACACAGTGCCAATACATCCATCCTCCTCCTACCAAATATATATCCAACCTCACATCTTTTGCTCTCTATCGTACTACAACCACTCACATTTTGACACCCCAAAACTAGAGTTTGGGGAGAAGTTATTCTCCCCTCTACTCCCCTTCTTCTTTGACGTCTCGCAGGAGGTTGATACAAGGGGGGGATTCCTAGTATTCCCGACCCGTCCACTTTTAGTCGCCTATTACGACGCGCAGGGAATACGTTGAGGCTATTCTTTGATGTTGTGCCCGCCACCACAGGGCACTGCCCGCCACCATATAATATTAATAATAATAATAACAATAATAATAATAATATTAATAATAATAATAATAATAATAATAATAATAATAATAATAATGATAACAATAATAATAATAATAATAATAATAATAATAATAATAATAATAATAATAATAATAATAATAATAATAATAATAAATATAATAATAATAATAATAATAATAATAATAATAATAATAATAATAATAATAATAATAATAATAACAATGATAATTATAATAATAATAATAATAATAATAATAATAATAATAATAATAATAATAATAATAATAATAATAATAATAATAATAATAATAATAATAATAATAGTAAATATAGTAATAACAATAATACTGAAAGAGTGAAAATTAAAAAAAAAAATCATGAATTTGCTTCGCAGTTTTAGAAAATTGAAGAGAAAGATTGTATTATGATGAAATACATTACCTTTTTCATTTAGAAACGGGGAAATTTCCCTATATACGTTAATAATCTAACAAATATATAATTTATCATGACTAGCAGGACTAACTCTTTAAAATGGAACAAATTTATAAAGGTAATAGGGCTCTAAGATTTAATAATATTTTTCTTTGAGAAAAACTTTTCAGTACAAAGAGGCAGTATGATTGAATATATATAAGTTCGTTGAAGATGAGCAATACTCACTGATAGTCAGTAACTCTCTAGAGTGAGGAAACCACGATTCTCTCTCTCTCTCTCTCTCTCTCTCTCTCTCTCTCTCTCTCTCTCTCTCTCTCTCTCTCTCTCTCTCTCTCTCTCTCTCTCTCACACACACACACACATACACACACACACATCCACACACATACATATATACACACAAATCCTAACATACACACCATGGCAGACTTACAAACGAGCAAGACATTATTATTTCAATAAACGAAAAGAGACAGAGATATTATGCGAGAGATATTGCATGGAAGGCTAATGAAAATCTCAAACTTGTTCACAGCTTTGTCAGAATAAAAATGAAGGACAAAGAACAGGGTTTAAAGCATTAGAGGGCAGACTGAAGCATCACTGAGACAGATGAAGAAATCTACGAAGAATTGAAGAAGGAGTTTTAATCAGTATTTACAGTCATCAATTTTGCTACAGAATTAGAGGTATGCAAAGCGTTGATGAGGTCAAATACCCATAAAGCTACGGATCCTGACCACATATCATCTTACATACTTGAGAGATGCAATAAAAAGATATTGGTGGCGTAATACATCATATTTGAAAAGTCGCAGGAATATCGGGAGATTCCAAGATTCTGGAAACAAGCTAACGTGGTACCTATCTTCAAAAAGGGAAGGAGAGATGCAGTTCTAAACAAAGACCTGTTTCGTCAACCAACATACTTTGCAATTTATGGAGAAACTACTAAGAAAACACATCACTTTTCACTTGAAATCCTTCAACTTTTTGTCACTGAGACAACATGGCTTCAGAGATGACAGATCAAGATTAACAAACTTTTTAGAATTTTATGAGGTAAGCCAGATTTTACTAGAAAGAGAGGGATGGGCAGATTGCATATTCTCAGATCTTCAGAATGCGTTTGATACGGTCTCACATGGGAGACTTATTAAGAAGATGCAAGCAATGACAGGAATATGTGTAAATGTCTTGGAATGGAAATAACTTTCTCAGAAGGAAGCGAACAGAGGGTTAGAGAACTCAGTGTTTGACTGGAGAATGGTTTGTAGTGGTATTCCATAGGTTTCAGTTTAAGAGTCATTTTTGTTCCTTGTGTATGCATATGATCGATCAGTGTCTGTACATTCACTTTTAAATATGTTTACAGATGATGCAAAGATTGTGAAGTAAGTAAAAGATTAGAACAATGGTAGAGAACTTCAGGAAGACCTATATAGTCTGCATGATTTGTAACAGAGTTGGCTAATAAAATTAAATACTTCAAAATGTAAGTTGATAAGAATGGGTGCAAATGCAAGAAAGCCCAAGCTCGGGTACTTATCAGCAGGTGGAAACTTCAAGGGACAGAAAATGAGAGAAATCTAAGAGTAAAAATATTGGCATATTTGTCTCTGGAAATGCATATAATAGGTATATTAAGAACAACATATGCTTTCTTTGCACATGTAAGGGTAGCCTTCAGACACATAGACAAGGAAATGTTCAGATATATTTATGTACTTTATATGAGGACCAAGCCTGAATATGCAGCTCCCATTTGGAATCTGCATTTGAAAAACCGTATGAATAACTTGTAAAATGTTCAAAAGACTGCCACGAAAGTGGTGCCAGAAATACACAATCACGGTTTTGAGGAGAGGCTGATAGAAATATACTTACTATCAATCGAAGCAAGTAAAATGAATTGAGATATGATGATGATTTTTAATTCCTTCATAGCTTTGAGAGAGTGGCTAGGGATCAATTTGGTTATATGACTGACTAGAACTAGATGTCATATCTTGAAGATTCGTTAGAGTGCTTCTTTGCAGGATGTACGGAAGTACATATTAATTGTATGAATAGTTGATAATTAAATACATGCTAATAATACACCTGTCAACAGTACTGAGTTAAGTTGCCAAGTAGCACAGCTGTCTTATTTTTCTTCATTTTTTGCTTTTTTCAGCTTTCTCTTTTATTATTTTTTATTATTTTGTATATATATTGAGTTAAACGTAAAGTCTGATCTTGTGATGACATACCTTGGTTAGAAGTGAGTTTATCTGTTAAGAAGAATAAATAGCAGAAGCAGGTGGGTGTCTCCTCAAATACATATTCGAATTTTCCTTCAATTGACTTTTTTGTTTGCATTTTTGGTTTCCTTCATATTACCAAAGTAAAATTTTTAAGTTAGGATGTGTGTTACCAGAAAATAGATAAATTGAGTCACTAAATAGCACTTATATGAAGATAAAAAATTCTGTGTGAAGCTTAAATAAAAGTTTTTTTCTCTTTTTTTTCTCTTTCTCTTCTTTCTATATTCTGTGAAAGGGAAAGCATAAAAATGAGGCCATCTCTGTACTAAACCTCTCCCACCCATGGGTCGAGAGGAGGGGTAGCTATTAGGAGACTAAAACAGAAAATCAAGGATTTAGAGGCAATGGTTATAAGCCTTGATTATAAAATTCGGCATATGGATAGAGAAATGAAAGAGAATGAAACACTGAGAGAGGAAATAAGATTTTTGGAAGAAGCAAATAAAGCACAAGGTCAGGAGAGAAAGGAACTAGAAAAACGAATAAAGAAGCTGGAAGGGGAAAAGAGTGAACTAGATACCAGAATTTCTAAACAAGGAGATAAAACCAACAGCTAGATGACAACCTAAATGAATTAGATGTTTGTTCACTGCTCTCTTCTGAGAGAGACGAGATTGCTGCTTGGAATGTCCAGATTAAGGAAAACATTGAACAGTTTAGAAAAGAGTTCCAGGAGCTTAATATGGAACATGATGCCATGAAAACTTCCTTTGCTGATGCACTAAAGGGGAATGTGGCAGTAAAAGAGGCTGTAAAGATGGTGGTACTGGAAAACATGCAAACAGTTGACTATAAAGAGACAGTAATCGAAAAAATTAAAGACGTTGTGATGGAAAGGGCAAAGCCACTGATCAAACAGGCACTTGATAAAGAGAAGACAGTGGTAATCTCAGGCATAAGCGAATCCCGGGAGCCAACATGGCAGGGGAGACTTGAAGAAAATAAAGCTAGGGTTGTAGACCTGATAAGAAAGCTTGGAGTAGTTTGAGGTCCTGAGGATATTGTAAACATTCACCAACTAGGCAAATATTCGAGGGAAGGAAAGCCGAGACCAACAAAAGTAGCCTTTGAGAGAGGGGAAACATGTAGGGAAATATTGTTGAGAAAAAGAAGTCTAAAAGACCTTCAAGAATTCAAAGAATTGTTCATTAGACGATACAGAACACAGGAAGAGATGGGAAAGATAAAAAAAACTTGTTGGAAGAGGCAAGAAGGTTATATGAGGAAAGAAATGAAGAAGAGAAGAAAAATTTTCATTTCAGAGTTCTTCCAGACAAAGGGGAGATAAAGTAGATAATGACAGAAGATCAGGGGATGGGGCCTCATTAAGACTGTTATACACAAATGCTAATGGGTTAGCTGGTAAGGCAGTAGAATTAAAAGATAGGATTCACAACAGTAAGGCAGATATAGTAGCAAGTACAGAAACTAAGTTGAGTGAGGACATAAACAGTGTCACAGTTTTTCCTAAGGGCTTCAGAATATTAAGGGTTGAAAGATTTGAGAGGACTGGTGGAGGGATATCACTGCTCATAAGTGAAAGGATTCAAGTTGTAGAAATAAACTTGGCTATAGAAAGTGAGTTCAAGGAATTTCTTGTTGCTCGCATGAATACTGGGTCGGAGAGCATTATAATAACTGTTATATATAACCCACCAAGGAACCAGAATAAGCTAGAATTTTATAAGGAAAGTCATATAGGTACTATTGAAGTCATAAACTCGGTTGTTAACATGGCACGGGAGAGAAAATGTAGGATTTTGATTATGGGAGATTTTAATTATAAAGAGATAGATTGGATAAATCTTGACCCACACAGTGGTGAGGACTCATTCAGGGCAAGATTCCTAGATTGCGTACAAGGGAATTTCCTACACCAACATGTAATGGAACCAACGAGGGCCAGGGGTTTGGATGAGCCATCACTACTTGATCTAGTATTCACAGATATTGTGTTGGATATTGAAAATATTGAGTATGAACCACTAATTGGAAAGAGTGACCACTGTGTGTTGTTGCTGGAGTATATCATTGAAGATATTCTGCCTGAAAGTAGAGGCACTGAGGACATGAGGAGAAACTATCCGATAGGAGATTACATTAAAATGTATGAGCCTTGTGCAGTTATTGACTGGAGAAGCTTATTTTACTACAAATCTGTACAAGAAATGTATGACATCTTTTGTGAGAAATATGGGAAGATAGTAGATTGCTGCATACCTGTCACCAAAGAAGGTGTTATTCATGCCAGAGAGAAATGGTTCGATAATGAGTGTAAAAGAGCTAAGGAGTGGAGAGACAAATGCTGGAAAAGGTATAGGAGGAGAAAAAACATAAATGCCTGGCAAACCTACAAAAGAGCAAGAAATGACTACCTAACTAAAAGAAGAGAGGCAGAGAGATTATGAGAGGGACATCACAAGGAAGGCTAAAGAATATCCCAAGCTTTTCCACAGCTTTATCAGAGGAAAACTGAAGGTAAAAGAACAGGTTTTAAGGCTAAAGAGAGCGGATGGAAGCATCACTGAGACGGATGAAGAGATCTTCAAAGAATTGAACAAGGAGTTTCTGTCAGTATTTACAGTAGAAAATACCCCACCCCCTCAGATTGCAGAGATAGAAGCTCAAGGGCCGGTATTAGAGAACATCAACCTTACAGCCACTGAGGTATGCAAAGCGCTGATGGATTTAAATGTTCATAAAGCTACAGGTCCTGATGACATATCCCCTCATGTACTTAAAAAATGCGCAAACTCAATATCAGTGGCAGCTGGGTATCATATTTAAAAAGTCACTGGAGTCAGGGGAGATTCCAAGATGCTGGAAACAAGCAAATGTGATACCTATCTTCAAAAAGGGAAGGAGGGATACGGCTCTGAACTATAGACCAGTTTCCTTGCCCAGCATAGTTTGCAAAGTTATGGAGAAACTACTTAGGAAACATATCTCTCTTAACCTGGAATCCTTCAACTTATTGTAAGTGAGGCAACATGGCTTCAGAGAAGGTAGATCAACAGTAACAAACTTATTAGAATTTTATGATGAGGTAAGCCGAATCTTACAGGATAGAGAGGGCTGGGCAGATTGCATATTCCTAGACTTCCAGAAAGCATATGACACTGTTCCACATGGGAGACTTATTAGGAAGCTGCAAGCAATGGCTAGAATTGGTGGAAATGTCTTGGAATGGATAAAAACTTACTTAGAAGGCAGGGAACAGAGGGTTAGAGTAAGACACTCAGTGTCTGAATGGAGAAGAGTTAGTAGTGGAGTTCCACAGGCTTCAGTTTTAGGGCCACGTTTGTTCCTTGTATATGTAAATGACCTACCAGAGTCTGTAAATTCATTCATGAATATGTTTGCAGATTATGCAAAGATTGTGAAGAAAGTAGGAAACGAGAACAATGGTAGAAAACTTCAGGAAGATCTAAATAGTCTGCATGAGTGGTCAGGAAAGTGGCTAATGAAATTCAGTACCTCAAAATGTAAGGTAATGAGAATGGGTACAAGTGCAAGAAGGCCCAAGCTTGACTACTCGGTGGTTGGAGTACAACTTCAAGAGTCAGAAAATGAGAGAGATCTAAGAGTAAACATGCTGGCAGATTTGTCTGCAGAAATACATATAAATGGCATAGTAAGGGCAGCATATGCATTCTTATCAAATGTAAGGGTAGCCATCAGGCACACGGACAAAGGAAATGTTCAGAAATATTTATGTAACCTATGTGAGGCCAAAACTCGAATATGCAGCCCCCTTTTGGAATCCGCAATTGAAAAAGCACATAGCTACGCTTGAAAAAGTTCAAAGACATGCCAAGAAACTGGTGCCAGAAATACACAATCTAAGTTATGATGAGAGGCTGAGGGAATTAGACTTACCATCACTCGAAGCTAGAAGATTGAGGGGGGATATGGTGACAGTCTTTGAATTCCTTCATGGTTATGATATAGTGGATAGGGATCGATATTTTGATATGGCTGGCTCTAGAACTAGAGGTCATAGTTTGAAGCTTCGAAAGAAAACTTCTTTGCAGGATGTAAGGAAATACTTTTTCAGTGTAAGAGTAGTTGATAATTGGAATTCGCTTAGGGAGGAGGTAGATAATGCTATCTCAATCCATAGTTATAAGGACAGGTATGATAAGTATCACTAAGTAGAAAATGGAACCGATCAGGAGACGGGAAGATACACAGCTTTGGGCTCTTTCCCGTAAACACAATTAGGTAATTACACAAACCCCCCCCCCCTATATATATATATATATATATATATATATATATATATATATATATATATATATATATATATATATATATATATATATATATATATATATATATATATATATATATATATATATATATATATATATATATATATATATATATATATATATATATATATATATATATATATATATATATATATATATATATATATATATATATATATATATATATATATATATATATATATATATATATATATATATATATA